>PVHX01003301.1:0-146050 GCA_004024805.1 Geosciurus inauris | reverse complement strand
CTCCCATACTCTTAGATAGGCAGAATCAATATTATTAAAATGGGCATACTACCCAAAGCGCTATACAGATTCAATGCAATCCCAATTAAAATACCAAAGTCCTTTCTTATAGAAATAGAAAAGGCAATCATGAAATTCATTTGGAAAAATAAGAGACCCAGAATAGCCAAAGCAATCCTGAGCAAGCAGAGTGAAGTAGGAGGCATCACAATAGCAGACCTTAACCTTTACTACAAAGCTATAGTAACAAAAACGACATGGTACTGGCACCAAAATACACATGTAGACCAATGGTACAGAATAGAAGACACAGAGAGTAATACACATAAATACAGCTATATTGTACTAGACAAAGGTGCCAAAAACATACATAGGAGAAAAGATAGCCTTTTCAACAAATGGTGCTGGGAAAACTGGAAATCCATATGCAGTAAAATGAAACTAAACCCCTATCTCTCACCATGTGCAAAACTCAACTGAAATTGGATCAAAGACCTAGGAATTAGACCAGAGACCCTGCATCTAATTGAGGAGAAAGTAGGTCCAAATCTTCATCACATTGGATTAGGCTTCGAATTCCTTAACAAGACACCTATAGCACAAGAAATAAAAGCAATAATCAATAAATGGGATGGACTTAAACTAACAAGCTTCTTCTCAGCCAAAGAAACTATCAATGAGGTGAACAGAGAGCCTATATTCTGGGAACAAATTTTTCCCACACACACATCAGATAGAGCACTGATCTCCAGGATATATAAAGAACTCTAAAAACTTAACACCAAAAAAACAAACAACTCAATCAGTAAATCGGCCAAGGAACTGAGTAGAAACCTCTCAGAAGAAGATATACAATCAATAAACAAATATATGAAAAAATGTTCAACGTCTCTAGCCATTAGAGAAATGCAAATCAAAACTACTCTCAGATTTCATCTCACCCCAGTCAGAATGGCAGCTATCCAAAATTCAAGCAACAATAAGTGCTGGCGAGGATGTGGTGAAAAAGGTACACTCAAACATTGCTGGTGGGACTGCAAACTGGTGCAACCAATCTGGAAAGCAGTATAGAGATTCCTTAAAAACCTTGGAAAGGAACCAGCATTTGATCCAGCTATTCCATTCCTCGGCCTATACCCTAAAAATTTAAAAACAGCACAGTACAGTGATGCAGCCACTTCAATGTTTATAGCAGCACAATTCACAACTGAAAAATTGTGGAAGCAATCCAGATGCCCTTCAATAGATGAATGGTTAAAGAAACTGTGGTACATATACACAATGGAATATTATTCAGCAATAAAAGTGAATAAAATTATGGCATTTGCAGGTAAATGGATGGAATTGGTGAACATTATGCTAAGTGAAGTATGCTAATCCCCAAAAACCAAATGCCGAATGTTCTCTCTGATTAGTGCATGCTGATACATAAGGGAGATGGGAATGGGGAACATAGAAGAAATGAAGGAACTTTGGATGGGGCAGGGGGGAAGAAGGGGGAGGGAAAGGGGAATGGGTGTAGTAAAGATGGTTGAATGAGATGGTCATCACTACCCTATTGCATGTATGAAGATGCAAAATGTGTGACTCTATCTGGTTTGCAACCAGAGAAAAGGAAAAATTGAGCTCTATATATGTAGTGTGACTTGAAATGCATTTAAATAAATTAGTTAAAAAATAACCACTTATAAGAAAACAGAAGGATACCTCTGTAGTCATATCTAGGGAAATTATTTCTTTCATATTGTACCTAAATCAAGAGTGACAATAAACAAACAAACAAACAAATTAATTAATTAATTACACAACTGTACCTCCTCAAAACTTGAAGTTTTCTACTCTGAAGAGTTCAAAAAATTGAAAGCACAAACTATAGAATGGGAGAAAACATTAGACAAGTATAGTTTTGAAGGAGGACCTATATCCAGAATAAAGAATGTTTAAAAATTAGCAATAATAATATAAGTAAGAAGTTGTAAGTGATTTGAATGAACAATTATAGGGAAAAATAGACAAATTGATAATAAATACATTAAGAGAGATAAATATTCTCAGTCATTTGAATAATGAAAATCAAAACAAGAATGAAGTTTATTTATTATTTTTCCACTTTATATATAAAAATGACAAAATTTAAAAAGACAAATAATAATAAATATTTCAAAGAATTGAATGAAAAACTCACTCCTAAATGTGGGAATCTATAATAGTACAACTTTGGGAAATAGTTTTGTTGTTCCTCAAACTATTTACAACATAGTTACCATATAACCCACTTTGCTGCGACCAGAACAACCAAAATTATGTTTCTGGTGAGGGCCAAAGGGGGATTTGAAAAATAAAGTCTCACACATGCAAATTTTGAAGATAAAGCTGGGTCAAGTGGAGTGCTGCTCCCTGATGGAGAAGCAGACCTAAAGATTTATGCCATCAATCTATTTATGTATGTCTCATTACCAGGTTAAAGACTATGCAAGCATTATTCTTTGTATTCAGGAAAGTTACAGAACTACATTGCCATGTGCAATGTTAGGGGGTTTGTGTAGTGCTCAAAGTCCATTTTTAAGCAGACAGGCTCAGGAGTAGCAGAGTGGTGAAACATTGTGGTTGTCTAGCATGAGAATTCCTCTATTCCCAGGAGCTATGTGCCTGAGATCAAGGTTGAAGCTGGTAAGATTCCTGCACAGAGCTTCCTTAGGAAGGGCATTACCATAGCAACTGGGCATCCTATACCCTTGCACAGAAACATTCAGAGGCACCAAGCCCACCACAGCCATGAGGTCATCAGAGGCTCTCAATCCCAGTCAGTGCTCTCATTCTCTGTCACCTGTCTCCACACCACTTAGTTCCATTCCTAATAATATACCCATTAAAATTAAGCAAAAATCTATGTGCCACAAAAACTTATACATGAATGTTAATAGAGATATTTTTCATAATAACTAAGAAATTTAAATAATACAAATGCTCATGGGCTGATTAATAGATAAATAGAACTAATCATATACATACAATAAATTATTCATCTCCATATCATGAACAACCACAAGACCAGGATACTAATTAGAATAAGATATTCTCTTTGTTTTTATAAATAAGTATACTCTACTGTCATATATAACTAAAAGGCACAAATAAAAAAATAACACGAGATGACATCAATTATTGTTGCCATTTTACAGGCAGGAAAACAAGAGTAGAGGCAACTTTTTTAAAAGAAGCAATTATTATTTGGCTATGAAAAGGAATCTCACATATTATAATGCTGATGAGCATTGAAAATATCATGTTAAATGAGGTAAAACTGTCACAAAAGGCCATGTGGAGTATGATTTCATTTAATCTAATTTATGATTTTCATTTAACACCTAGAATAGATGACTGCATTTCAGATCGTCTCTCTTTCCAACGTTTTTTGCCTTAACTGTCATAATTGCTGTTGTTCTGCATTCAGAATTTCAAATTCTGTTTCTCTGGTTACCCAACAGTCTCAATAATTTGATTATGCCAGCTAAATATAAAAAATTCATAATTGTACAGTAGATTAATTTTTATATTTGTTTCTAAGTCAAGAGACAATAGGATAAAGTAGAGTGCTGCACTGTGCATGACAGTACAGTAGTAATGAGATAAATACAAATGTTGTTAATGCATATACAATTAGAAATTACCATTTTGGGGGAAAAGAATAGATGTTGAAAAATAGAAAGAATAAAAATTGGAAGAAAATTAATTCTGAAAGCTAAGAAAGGGAAAGGAATATGAGAGAGAGGCAATAAGGTAAATAAGAAAGGAAGGAGGGAAGGTTGGGTGTGAGAGAAGGAGGAAGGGAAAGGGAGGAGGTAGAGAGGAGGGTAAGAAAGAAGACTGGAAGGAGGGAAGAAGGGAAAGGTAGGAAGGAAAATAAGAAAATGCATTGTTTTTATTGTTTTTGTGTTTGGTATTTGATTTTTGGTTTCTGGCTCAGATCAATTTTTTTTTTTTTTTTTTTGTCTATTGATTAGGCACTAGCAGGAAGACAATAGATCATGATCATAGGTATTTAAAGAACTCATTAAAGAAAGAATGCAAAAATAAGAATGTGAAGTTTTCTAGAGATAAATTAATCTGCTAAAGAGTGACACAACCACAAGTTTTGGATTATCATTTCTACTGACCAAAAACAATCATAACATCATTTTTCAGCTTGACAATTTCTAATTTCTTAAGGTTGAAAACATCATTTAAACAAATGTGTATCTCTGCAGTAAACTACTTGAATTTGAACTGAATTTCTAAAAAATTATTTCAAACTATTACAGAATCAATTAGTTGTTATTTAGTCTTATTTTCTTACTTCAGTAAATTATTGCTTTGTAAGTAAGCGAGGGCCAGAAGGAAGCTAGGGAGGCAGGGCGGAAGGAGGGAAGAAATTAAAAAAAAAAAATAATTAGGTTTTTAAACAATTCGAGGGAAGCCCCGAAGTTGGGAGTGGAGATTTGAATCATGGTCTCTTGACTGTCCTACAGCAGGAACTGCATGCCCGGGCTGGGAACTTCCTGTGCAAAGGTGAAGGTCAAGACTGCCCAGTTACTAGGGCGATGCCCTGCTTAAAAGAGGTTCTGTGCATTGCATGGCACTATTAGGCTTGACCCTGAGTTCAGACACCAGCTGCCAGTGATAGACAATTATGAGCACAAGTTGATAATTACAATTGCCTGCTAGTCTTTGACCTTCAATTCTGTATGGTTTGAACAGACTTTCTCACAGAAAATTATTTTCATGATAAAACCTATATAATAAACATACTGAGCTAGCCTCAGGATCATTGCTCCTCCATCAGAGGGCTGTGTCCTACTTGGTCCCAGCCTTCTCTCTGCAAGTGTCTGTCTTTTCTAATCCCCCATCTCCTTTCACCAGTTTCCGAATTAAAGGCCACGGTAGAGAGGGTAGCAGGCACCTGAGTTTCCCAAAATTTCAGTAGCATGATTCAAAGTCATTAAGAAATTGTAGCTCTTCTCAAGAGAACTTAACACTTTTCTAGTGAATTAAGGTTCAATAAACTATAATAGTGCTTCACACTATTTATGAATAAAATGTTGCCCCCTCTTGAGAGCCCATTATATGAACTTAAGACTTTATGAGATTTTACTTTGACCAAGATATGTAATAAATATTGTACTTCATTATAAATTTATTGTTCAAGTATTATATAAAGATGTAGGTATTTCTATCTTGTTTTATGGATGTAGAAACTAAGACTCAGAAAGTTTATGTGATTGACAAGATTCTTTGACCATGTGTAATTTATTATCATATTACTTCTTAAACACAAAAACAAATTGCTCCTGGTAATTACCATATGACAAATATTTAAAAAAACAAATAAAATTATAGTCAGATGGCAGTATGTAGACATTTACAGAAAATGCTTAAGTTTTCACCTCTTCAAACATCTATTCTGAAGTATAAACAGTTCTGCTTGTCTCAAGGATTTCATATAGTTTTAAATTTTCATACTGGTTTGTCCTGAGACCCTTCTGCCCCAACCACACATATTCAAGTCCTTAATGTACCTCTCTTTGAATGCAGTCAAAATTTGAACAAGGCATATTTGTAGTGACTGAAATACTATAGAGCATAGACATAATGTCATCTTTAAAAATAGATAGATACTGAGGGCTGGAGACATAGCTCAGTTGGCAGAGTGCTTGCCTTGCATGCACAGGGCCCTGGGTTCAATCTCCGGCACCACAAAAACAAAACAACCAAACCAAAAATAGATAGATACTGAGAAATGCTGAATTCCTTTATTATCCTAATATTCAAATGTTGCAATACAAAACATGAAGAAAATGAAACAGGGAGGGGACATGATGGAATATACACTGAAGTCATCCTCTACGCTAAAAATTATTATATGTCACATGACCATAACATTAGTTTCATTTAAATATTTTGAATTTTTAATGATGTCAGAATTTGATAATTATTTGAAGTGTGTTCACAAACAGAATTCTGCTCACATGCCTATGTTGGCTGAAACTGTTCATTTGTGCAACCAGTTTAGGAATCTGTTACTGTAAATTGAGTCAGTTGTATATTGAGGTTTGAGATCCCATTAGAATGACCTCAGTGCAAAAAATTGTCTGTAATTGGTAAATGTGTTTTTTCAAGAACAGCAGAAATACACAATTCTCTTTTATATTTTCTCTGACAGACTATCTTGCTCTTGAGGATATGCCAGGTTAGGAAAAATACACATGAAGTCAAGAAGGAAACTTTTCTTATTATCCTTTATGTCCTTCAGTTTGTGCTTGGGCATTCAGGTTTAGCAGTTCTGATTGGTGTTAATCCTTAATGCCCAAAGCATCGGCTAGCAGAGTGTAGATTATTTCACTATGTGAAGAAAAAATATCTTACTCCTCCAATAATATAAAATACTTAATTGCCATCAATGGAATTGTGGTCATGAAGCTTAATGGTGAACACCAGAATGTACCTCGTAGTCCCTGAACTACAAGGAGCCTAGTTGCCCCAGGACACTGGAAGTTATACTTTGAAATCCTTCCCTGAATTTTTGCTAAGTCCTTGCTTCACTTGGGCTGCCCGCATCATTGAGCTACACATGAATGCCATTGCAGAGACACTGCTTGGAGGCTTAACATGTCTGTTTTTACCTCAGACTCACCAACAGACTTGTTGGTATTTCCTACATCATCCATCAGCTTCTAGACTTTCTATCCAATCCTCCTTACTCTTCTGTTTTCCTTTCTCGCCATCAGAACTCAATTGTGTTTGCATCACTGTTTTACCTTTAGGAAGCTCTGTTTCTAATTTCTCTAGGCTTTTTGGACATTTTCATCATGGTGGCACCTGCTTCTTGGAAAATTTAAACCAGCACAGGTATAAACTATTATTGGTTCAGTTTTTTTTTTTTATTTTGTTTTAGTTGTAGATGGACACAATACCTTTATTTTATTTATTTATTTTTATGTGGTGCTGAGGATTAAACTCAGTGCCTCCTCACATGTGCTTGGCAAGTGTTCTACCACAGAGCCACAAACTCAACCCCCTATTGATTCAATTTTAATACCATAATGGAAGTTAAGATAAATTGTTCAAGATTATGAAGTTAGGAAGCTACAGACTGGGAAAACACCAAGTCCCCCAAAGTGGAGTCTTTCTAGGACTTAACTTATTCATTGCCATGGTAATTTGTAGGAAAGAGTACTAATGAATGGGGCTCAGAATTTTTATGTATATCAATTTTTTTCTGTCTCTTCATGGTACAAAGGCATGTAGTGACCACAAGTCATCAGGAAAGCAATATTTTGTAAAGATGGGCCTGTATTTTTATTGTATTGAATTTGGTACATATATATTTATTTATTTTTATTTAAAACAGACATATCTTTATATATATATATTTATTTAAAATACTTGTATTTCTACCACTAATCATTTAGTTAATTCATCTTTTTAACAAATGAGAATACTGAAGCTTTTATATGTATTCAGCTTGTAACCTGTCAATCACTTACATGATATTTGAAACTTCTAACCACAATTGACAGATTTCCTTTATAAATGAAATAATAACATCTGTTCTGTTTCTTTTTGTCACTAATTACAAGGAAAATGAACTCATATGAGTTCTCGACGCACACTGAAAATTTCTACATGATTGCAATATAAATATGCTTTTTTATACAAGATGCTCAAATTCAAAAGAAACCAACCTTTTTCTTATGAGTTTATGCATACTAAAGCATATTTACAGTGCCATAAGAACTATAATAATGTAATTGACTCAAGAGCAGTCATATATGTACACATACATAGGTCACTAGTGAAGTATTCTTTGAATCAGTTATGCTCATGTATGTCATGAATGCCTTACAAAATGTCTATAATATTAATATCATGTAATAGAAAGATTTGTTTGAGGTTAGTTCTGATTAGTATTTTGAGAAATACTAGTCTAGATGATAATGCAAAATTCAAATGGGAATATATGCTCATTGAAAATAAACACAATTTTCATTTATTTATAGTGTCTGTTATTCTGAGTATTAAGCAATCCTATTGATTTTTAAAATCAACACTATTTGGCTTGATATTAATAAAATGGTTCCCAGACTTAGGACTTCAGGATCTGGAGACCATCTTAACTATTTAGATAGGTGAAGATTGTCTCAAGAATAATAGCCAACATTGGCTATTGAGCTGTGAGGTTTGATTAAAACAAATGACGCTTTCATTCTTTCTTTCTCTTTGTTAGATTTTTTGAGATGGGGTCTAGCTATGTTGGCCAGGGTGCCCTCCAACTCCTGGGCTCCAATGATCCTCCTTCCTCAGCTTTCTAGGTAGCCAGGACTACAGGCATATACCACTGAGCCTGGCTGTTTCTTTTATATTTGACCTTTAATCACCTTTGCAACTTTGTAATTATCTGAAGTATTAAACCTGGAAAAAAAATACAAGGAAAAAACAAATTGTAGGGAAGCACCCAGGAGCTATTCTAACAAAACTAGGGATTTATTTGACTGACAACTATTATTGAACATCTTACTCATTGACATTAAATCCAGATTCTACTAGATAACTATGCTCCTGTAGGGGAGAAATGTTATGGTATTTATTTACAACTGATGGTTGTTTTATTGCTTTGTTTAATTTTTTCTTCATTCATGGATGGATGACTTGAGTCACTTGTGGCCCGATTGTATTTGCATTTCTACTCCTTAATGCTTAAAAATTATAAATGTATCTGAGTCCATTAGCAAACTTCAATTTATGGCTTTTAAGATTGTATTATTTTGAACAAATGATGTCGGATAAAAATCTGTGAATTTACATAATGGAATCTATAAATGTAATGGATTAACTGCATTAGTGCATTTGTTGTTGTAATTTAGTTTTTTCTTCTTAGATGGAAAAGAATGTTTTTAATTTTCCTTTAACAGATATTATTAATCTTCTTGAATTTCTAGCTAAACATATCAGATCTATTTGCTACTAAAGATAAAAATGTCTTATACTTGGGCCTCTAGGAAAAAGAAAGTCACAAGTAGTTCTAAAAGATAGCTTTGAATATAAATATATGCAAAAATATTTAAAACACATCAATGAAAAATAAAAATCATAACTATGCTGTACTATTTATAAGAGCTGAAACAAAAAATAACATAGTATCAAACAAAATGAAAAACATATTTATACATAGTCATACAAGAACATCACTGGCCTCATATTTTTTATATATACAAGCATAATTTTTAAAGTAGCAGATTTCATTTGGAATAAATGACATTGAAATATGGCCATTTGTTGATTATATTGCCATCAGTTGCACAAAAATATGCCTATACTGTAATCACATTTCATTAGAAAGTATTTTAATAATTTTAATTCTCTAAATTCTAGAAAATATGTCATTTTACTGAATAAAAATATCTGAATAAAATTAAGAAACTGGAAAAATACATATATGACTGAGTTGTAGATAGATAATTAAATACAAATTATTACCATTCTGCTGTTGAATATTTTAAATTATAGAATAACAAAAATGAAATTAAACTGCAACAAAGCAGCAAAGCCAAAATTCAGTCACCTGCATATTCAAATATTGAGGAGGCTGCAAAAGTAGAGAGAATAAAGACAATAAAATCCAACAAAGCTATAGAACAACCACATTCAGATAAAAATGAGAATCTCCAAAATCGTCAACTCTTTCCCAGAGTGACTTCTGTATGGCGAGACAAATGAGGATTAGTTAGAGGACAGTTGAATAAATCCTGTAAGCCAAGACTTTCGGGGCAGGGTGCAGGGAGGATATACATATAAATTCTGATTTATATACATTAGCAGCTCTTTCAAGTCAAACACTTCTGACAGTTGGCACTGCAGAACTTAATAGTGACCTGTGTATTTTAAATTACCAGTAGATAAAAGAAATTTTAGTGACCTGTATATTTTAAATTACCAGTAGATAAAAGAAATTTTATTTTGAAACAAATATTTTAAAAAACACTTTAAAAAAATCTTTATGTGTTTTCTATTAGTGCAAAATAAATTATAAAAAATTCAGTGGCTTTATATAACATGCATTTGTTCTATAGGGCGGAACTGTCTGCGAAGCTCTGATCAGCTTAGTACAATCAAATTTGTTTTCTAGAGCTTCTGGGGAACAAATCACTTCCAGTCTTATTCTGTTTATGGCAGAATCCCATCCGTGCAGTTATAGTGCTATTTTCTTTGTGGCTCTCATTTGAGACCTATTGTGTGCTTGTATAGGCTATCTACATTCCTGATTACATGGTCTCCTCATAATTTATGTCTTTCTGAATTTTCTCTTCTTGTCTTATCTCCATTGCTTTTTATTTTCTCTGCTATCAAATGCTCATTATATTTAATTATAATAAGCCCATCAGAATAATTTCTCTACTTTTAAGTCACTGATCAGGAACTATCAAAATGGCACTCTTACCACAAAAGTTAAAATATTCCCAGTTCCAGAGAATAGAGTATGAGATCTTCTTGGGTACCATAATTCTGTCTATATAATGATCCAACCAATACTTCTACCCTGTAGTCAGCATCAGAATTACCTTGCCTACGTCTTCAGGTGAGCAGAGATTTTCATTGTGCAGATGAACTATATTTGAACAATTAATACAACCGATCTGCTTTAAATATAAACAGACAAGAATTATGAGATATTTAAAAATAAATTTGCAGGGTGGAGTTATGTATATGTTTAATAATCATTAAAAATATTTACTCATAAGAGTAAATGAAAAAATTTCAGAAAACTTTAAGTAGAATCAGAGAGGATTTAAAAATAAGGCTGTAGCTGGGTGTGGTGGCACATACCTGTAATCCCAGAACTTTGGGAGGCTGAGACAGGGGAATCACGAGTTTAAAGCCAGCTTCAACAACAGCAAGGTGCTAAGCAGCTCAGTGAGACCCTGTCTGTGAATAAAAAACACAAAATAGGGTTGGAGATGTGGCTCAGTGGTCTAGTGCTCCTGAGTTCAATCCCTGGTACCAAAAAAATAAAAAAATAAAAAATAAAAAAAATAAAAATAAGGCTGTTTATCATTATACTTTATAACTTATAAACATTAAATTTATTTGTGGTATATACTCATATAGACAGACTCAGACATACTGTCTAAAAGGCTAATAGAACCAGGAACAGTGGTGAACAATTATAATCCCAGTAACTTGAGAAACTAAGCCAGAAAGATCAAAAGGTCAAGTCCAAACTCAGAAATTTAACAAATTTATTAGCAAGTTATCAAGACCCTGTCTCAAAATAAAAAGAGCTGGTTATGTAGGTCAGTTGTAAAGTACTTCTGTGTACAATCTCCAGTTTTGCAAGAGAAAAAAAAGTCCAGTAGAATACAGAATCAAATAGGCAACAAAGGTTAATTTGCAGTAATAAGTTTTGACAGGGATAGTATTAATATCTGATGTTTTCAGAATAATATTTTAAGTTGAAATATTATTTATGCCTAGAATAGTGTTTTCTATTTAGAATTTTTTTAAAAAATAATCTTCAATCATAGAAAAATGTATAACATTTAAAGCTCCATATATTTTTTTTGGAAAATATTGACACTTTATTCCTGGAAAAAAGTAAAACAAATTAAAACATAACAAAAATGATGTCTGATATACCAAAACATTTGGATAGCATAAAAGTATATATAATATAATTATGTTTAATATTAAGATATCTTTTGTTCCTTAGGTGATATTTAAGATGCCTTAAAATATGATGATATATTTAATGTAAAGTCATAATATAATGAGTTATATACTTTTAAAATTAGCTATTTCAATAAAACATTGCAAGTAGTAAGTCAAGAAAAAAGCCATGAAACCATGAATATGATTGTCAAGCATGTAGTTTTCAATCATGGCCTAACTGTAGATATAGTTGAAATAGAATGCATATCTAGAAATTAGATAATATTTTGTTACTTAACTTTAAGATGATATGAAAGTGATGAACATGTAGTATAAACTTTACATAAAATTGTAGAATTTTCTTGTTGTTGTTGTTGTCTTTCCCCAGGATAGCAAAATTCAACTATATTCTGTTTAGATTTTGGGTCACAGAAATTAGTTGCAACTCCCCATGAGACGAGGGAACTGGGATATCCTTTAGTGTATTGTTTCTAAATTATGATGATCCATGCCTACATTAGGTGTAGTAAATGCATTTTAAATGCATGATGTTTTCAATTTATCATAGATTTATCAGAATGTAACCCCATCAGAAGTGAAGGAGCATCAGTAATTGAGGAGTAATATAAGAAACACTGTAACTTTCCACGTTGCCATAAATATTGTCACTGAATAGCTCTTACATTATGATAAATTCATATGGTGATAATTTCTGGAGGAAAAAATGATCTGAAGTTTATAGTAAAGGGTAGAGCTCAATAAATGAAGGTAGAGGAAGCCCGAGGTTCTCCACCATGGAGATGCTGATTCAACAAGAATACCTAAACCAATTCCCTTTTTGAGAAATCCAGAAGCCAATCAAAAAGGATACTGCACCTCTGTTAAGTGCAAAACCAGCTACATTGATGTCTGTAGAAAAATAAATAAAACCCATTCATCATATTCCCTCATCTTGAGTCATTGCAACACAATAGGGGGAAAAGAAATCCATTGCCTTGCTTCTCCCCCTACATAGGGAAAAAGACTGAAACTTCTATTTAATGTTCATACTTTTTAGAGGGCTATCTAAAGGACTAGTTTCTGTCTTGCCTGAATCTGAGCACTGGCAAGGAAGAGGAACATACTAAGAACAAAGCTAATTGTTTGGACTGATTTGGAAACCACTTACCATTGTTCTTTCATTCAGCACAATGCTAGTAAGATAAAACCCCCAACTTTCTAATTTTTCCCTGTAGAGAAAAGGGGTTGGAGAATGTGTTCAACACTCTGACCTTTCAGGGAGCTGACCTAAAATATACGTATATGCTTTACTTGGGTTGGAGCACTGACATAATAAGCATCCTTTAGGTACCTGGTAACCACTAAGAATCACAAAAGAACTAGTAAGCTTACCATATCACTCCAGATGCCTGCTGGCAGAATAGGCAGAGTCTAGTATGCCTTAGTGGCCTCTCTCTTAGAGGGCAATGAGAAAAGTGGAGTGTGTGTCCAACATTTCAGCTATGCAGTGAGCTGCTCAAGGTTTCATTCTTGGGGTTTTTGCCTCACATAACTCAGACGTCTATGGGATGCTAAATATTTTAGAAGCCTAGGGTTTGCTAAGAACAAGAGGGAGCTGAGAGGCTTAGGGCAACTCAAGAGAATCTATAGTGCCACAGAGAGACATCAGAAGGAAAATGAGATTATGAATTCCCAAAAAAAAAAGAAGTAAAAAACTTATCTAACTTGGAATTTATATACACAAGTCCAGGGATATCCCCCAACAAAGGGTTTGATAGGGCACTGGGATTTCTACCTGTTATCACATCTATACAAGATGTTCTCCCAATGCTCATGATAGACAATGCAGGAATGTTCATAGGTAAAATAGTAATGAGAGCTGTAACCTAATCAGTGCATTGATTCATTTGATGGATTAATAATTGAAATGAATTACAGGGTGGTAATTGTAGGTAGCTGGGGTTTGACTGGAAGTAAGTCACTGGAGGCATACTTTTAGGATTTACACATCTTGTCCTTAGTCCTGTGCTTGATCTCTTTGTTACCCTCTTTTTCCTTCCTGGTTGCCATTAGCAGAGCAGCTTTCTTCCACCGTATCTTTCTGCCATGATATTCTGCCTCACCTCAGGCCCAGAGCAAGGGAGTCAGCCAGTCATGTACTGAAATTATGAATCCAAAATAAACTTTTCCTCCTCTAAGTTGCTCTTGTCAGGTATTTAATCACAGTGATAATAATGATGACTAAAACACTGCCCCAACTGATTGCGGAAAGTCTTTCCATGTATGCAATTCATGTATAAAGACTGATGAAGCGGCTGTTTTTCACACATTTGGATCCCAAGGAAAAGTAATAAGACATATTAAAAAAAAGAAAAAAGAAAAAGGAAAGATGATATTTCCAAAAGAAGACAATACATCTCCAAAAGCAGAACATAAAGATATTAAAGTATATGAGTTACCTGATGGAAGTTTTTAGTAATCATCATAATGAAGCTAACAAGAACAGGAGAACAATGCATGAGCAGAGCGAGGTTTCACAGAGAAACATGTCGACCTTGTGGTTGGAGTCAATTAGTGATTTTCTAGCCTGAATTCAAAATCTCTAGTACTGAATACAAGCATAATTAGAATGGACAATAGCAAGTTATTTTTTATACATTCTTGAAAGTAAACATTGGAGTTTAGAGATAATACCAAGAAGACCTACTGACCTCCTCTTTAGAACATTTCATAACAGCTTTTGGGAGCATACGCTACTTTTCGCAAACATTTGCAATAACAAAAATGTTTTAAGAAGCCAGGCGCGGTGCCTCAAGCCTGTAATCCCAGCACTTAGGGAGCCTGAGACAGGAGAATCGCAAGTTCAAAGCCAGCCTCACCTTAGGCGCTAAGCGACTCAGTGAGACCCTGTCTCTACATAAAACACAAAATAGGGCTGGAGATGTTGCTCAGTTGTCAAGTACCCCTGAGTTCAATCCCGAGTACCAAAAAAAAAAAAAAAAAAATGTTTTAAGAGACAGTGTGGCATTAATTAAAATGTGGGTTAGAAAAGACAAGTTGAGCCAAAGCACCACTAAAGATATATACTTTCCAGTGGTTAGACCATGATAATATATGAATTGCATGATAATATATAAATTGAGAGTCCAAACATTTGTGTGGCCTTATAATTTTATTTTACTGGCAGCATGATGAAATACATTTTTCACAAGACAACTAATACGGCAGGTTCAAAGGTGAAGATAAATTATATGAGAAAATTATAATAAAGACTAATGAAAATTATTATCGTATTGACCCAAATAAAAATATTCATATGGAAAAGCAAGGTTTCTGATAAATAATCAAATACTAAATGGTTTAATCTTTTTATTTCTGTTCAAATTCCTTTTCCATATTTTTACACTTAAAAGTGATTTAAATGTGATCACATTTATAACTTACTTTTGAAAGAGAGGCTCTGAAAAGATTTAACATATGGATCAGCTCAATGAATCAAAACATTTTTCTGTGCCCACTTTTCATACTTACTTACTACATGATGTCTACATGATGTTGCTAATAAAAAAAGGTAATTATTGAGACCTAATAGGGTTGGTAAGTAAAAATTATATGTGAACAACATCCAGAGGTTGGTGGTGTAGAGACAGATTTTTTGCTGCTATGTCTACCCTTCTACATTTTCCTTATGAGATTCCATTTATGCATATATGTGATGCCATTTGACAATGTGGCCCTGCTCACTTCTTTCTTGTTGTTATTCTTTAGGATTTTGTGAAATGGATTGTCATAATATTATAAAGAGGAAACTACATATAAGTTTCATTTTAACTTGATTATTTGATTTTTGTGCTGTATACTAGATTCATATTATGTACTGCCTTAAATTATCTTAATGGATTGTGTGCTCATTATTTTCCTTTCTTCAGTGACTATTTTTGAATTTTTTCTCTTATTACATATTTATGGTAACTCATGTTTTCTTCTGATGTGTCTAATCTATTGTTATCTCAACTAGTATATTTTTATTTTAAATATTACAGTTTTTAGTTCTAAAAATCTAATGTATTTTATACATATCTATACAGACATATTGAGTCATATCTATACAGACACATTGAGTCTTTTATACAGCTTTAGAATATATCTAATACGTTTTTTTAATTTTAAAAGATCAAAACTTTTCAGTTTATATCTCACATATTTGCTTCATTTCTAGTATGAGATAGTCTTCTTTGCATGCCTGGTATTTGTGTATTCCTATAAGTAGTATCAAATTTTGTTATGCAAAGTAGTTAACTATTTTGAAAGTTGGTTCTTTTGAGAGTTGATTTTGAAGGTTTTTAAATGGTGCCAGAAGAAGGCTAATTATTCACCTCTACTGAGGAGGGATCCTTCTGAGTACTCTACTAACGGCCAGAAATCATCAGTCATTCTGTCTTCTCTAACCCATATAGGCGGTTCTTTGCACAGACCAGATGATTTTCTCACATACCTACATTAACGTGCACACTTCTCAAAACTTGAGAGATTTCCTCTATAGATCTCTGAATTTCTCTCTGTGTATTTCTCTTCTCTTGTTCTCTGCCTAGCAAATCTAGATGCTCTTGCTCCTTGAACTCTTGACTATGTGCAGAATCTCATTTAGGGAATCTGTCAATCTCCAAATGCATTTCTCAATCAGCTGTGTGTTGTGGCAGTTCATTGGGGAAGTTGTAAGGCTCACCTTATCTGTTCTCTCAGAAATAACTTGCTTCCATTGTCTGTTAGTCAATACTTTGAACCTTACATATATATCAAATACATATACTATTAGAAAATACCTTGAACCTCATAACCTTATATACATGAATTTATATTTTGTGTGCATATATATATAGTATATTTTATTTACATTATATAGTATACATACTGTATAATATGCAGTATATTATATATAATATATAACAGCATAGTACATATAATGTATTTAAAATGTTTACCTTGTTTTTTTTTTTAATGAATTAAGCTTTCATGGAATTAAGACTGTCATAGAAGCCTACTAACATGAGTTATATTTTTTTAATGCCTAATGGAAATGCCTTCACTGAAATGCATTTAATTGTTAATTCATTGTTTTGCTTGAATACAGAAAACCTCTAAAAGATGAATCTCTAATAGAAGAATTTTGGAAATGTTCGATGATATTGTTATTATAGGCTTTACTATTCTCTTTATGTGGACTCATGAAAAAATTTACATACAAAATATATCAGTGTATCGAATAATGACTAGTTGGACTCTGTAACTAGACTGACTTTGGTATAAACAGTAATTTATATGATTTTTTTCACCTAAAGACAGGACCAAATGTACAATTTGACAATTATGAATGTATAATTCAGCTAATAATTTACCGAAAATACATTATTTTTTAAAAAGTAATTTTCCCTTGCCTAAATCCTATCAGTGATTATTTTAAATGGTTTTATTCTAATGAGACTAAAACAGAAGAAAATGGGTAGATTGGTAAGTAGTGACGCTTCCCTGAAAATGTTTCTAACATTGAATTTTTGCTTGTCTGAATCAAAATTTCACACTTGATACTTTTAGCCATATTTTGTTCCTTATAACTATTTTTTGATATATACATCCACCAGTGGAATCTCCCAGAATTATCTTACTCTAACAGATTTTTGGATTTGACTGCTTTTCCGCAGTCACATCCTGCTGCTCCTCATCTCTCTGTGTGACTGTGTCAGTCCCCTAAAGGGTTTTGCCAAATGATTAACTGGTGGGAAAAGAATTAACGTCATTGAATTATCAAGTGTTTATAGAGGATCAACTCTGGTTAAAGAACTGTACTGTATTATGATGATATGACAGTGAACCTGACATATATTGATCCACTTGCAAAAACTCTAGTGTCAAAATGTATTGCTGTGAATTTCCTCATAAAATTCTGGTCATGGTAAATGCAATAGATATGTTTTCTGACACAGTAAATAGATTCCATTATTAAATTAATTAGTTCTTTAATGATTTATTTTCTAAGCATTTCAAAATATGCAGTCAAAATATTTGCCTATAAAGAAGTACACTGATATACCATGTATGGCAACATTTTTAAGAAAATATCATTTTGTCTGTTGTAACTTGAGCAACAGAACTCCTATTCAAAAGGACAATCGATTGGAACATAGACAAAGTACAATTATCACTAATAAACAAAATGAGATTATTCAAGTTAAACCTAAATGTTAATATCAGAACTATAATAAATGTACTAATTGCCATCTGAAAATATACCATGTACAGAGAAGCCAAATAAAAATCAGAACAGATAGATTTGAAGACAGACAAAGAAACAAAGAGACAGAAAACTGAGACATGCTCTTATCAAGTTCCTAACTTCTGAAGAGTCTTCTCATTCAGGAAATAATCTTAATTGTCAGAATCCTGACAATTCATTAACATTCTATAAAAAGTAGCTTCCAAAAGAGAGAATCTAAAAGAAGGCAAATTAATAACTTAGCATGTTTCATTGGCTTTAGTAAAAAATATTACCAAATTTTGGTTAAAAAACTAATACATTTGGAATTGAGTTTACAAGTAAATATTTCAAATAAAATCTGCTTTCACAAGGATTATAAAAAGATTATAATATTAACAATTACTGTTAAGAATATTTATGTGCAAGGAACATTATTAAAACATTTGAAAATCATGAAAAACAGTTTTTTATGTAAGAAATTAAATGTGATAGATATAATTAGATATGTATCTATATTATATATGCACTACACACACATATAAGAATGTGTACGTTTCATTATCCTGAAATAAGTGATTATCTAAACTTATTTTCTCTTCCTAGTTGTACTTGCAGCCAATTATCATCCATTTATTCAGTGAAACATTAATGTCTGTCTATGATATCCCAGTTAGTCTGTCTGATTGAGAAAATGAGTAGTGAACAAAAGTCATCTCTCTCTTCTCATAGATGATGTATTGTAACAGAAAAGAGAAGTCTCTCTCCCTCCTCAACACACCAATTAATAATCCTATAATTTGAAAGAATAAGTACAGTTGTCACAAATATATTCTTATTTCTTTTTTAAATAAGGACATTTTCTTAGTATTTTTGACTTATAAGCAAAGTTGTTTTAGGAAAAAAAACGAATTGCCATTAATATCAGTTCTATTTATGAAAAATATATTCTTCATACATTAATTAATAACATTTTATTGCATCAGGACATACTTCATTCAGTTCATATTGTTTTGTTATAAATTCATCAAAACGTTATTACTCACTGAATTCTTATTTGTCTAAGTTAATTTTATAGTTTTTATCCTTCCATAGTAATGCAGGATTGAATATCAGTGTTGTGTTCCATGGAATTCCATTACTGTCACAGAATATCTTAAGAGATAAAAAAGGGAACAAAGTCAGAGAATGGTCATCTGTTACACCTGACAAATAGGCTCATTCAAATGAGATGACTCTCTTCAATGATGTTTCTTTCTAGGCATAAATTTTGAAAAAATTTTCACTCTGAAAAATATATGATTCATACTTTGAATCATTAAAAGTGACTGAAAATAAATTTCCTTCATGCAATTAAACAATCATAGCTCATGTTTAACAATTTCTTGTTATGTTTTATAGTATTCAAATCTGTACAGTACACGGGATATTGGAAATTAAGGCCTTAATAACTTATTGTATACTCACGAAACTTTAAGAGACATCAGACTAAATTTTGTGAGTGGAAATTAGAGGGGATAAAATGACTGGACCCTTTTTCTATTATTCTTTAGTAAGATATTCCAAGGTCTGGTTAAACGTTCTTTGGTTACATATGCTTATTTTTCTGTTATCTGAAAAAAACTAGGGATAGTCCCTGAACTATATTTCCATTAGATGTTGCATTTGGGTCCCAAATGTCTTGCAAGAATAACAAATAAATGGATAGAGTCATAAACGAGGAAACTTGTGAAGCATCTTTTCCGTTTAAAAAATGGAAGCAGCAAATCCAGATAGCACTGGCTGTGTTTGACACCTCTTTGTTCAAGGCTCAGCTCTGATGCCTAGGATTTATGCAAGTGTGCGGATCTCTCTTCTTATTAGGAAGAGTAGCCATTGAAGGTATTACTTGGCTTTATGTTTAGTAAGGAATTCACAGAGGCAGGGCTTCTGTGAACATTGAAAATATTCTAATTCTTGTGTTCCTGCAAAACTTAAACTTTTTCTCATACCATGTAAGAATTTATTTTGAGAAAAGATTTAAATCAATATATCTCTAAGAAATTATTCAAATCAATGTCTCTACTTGAGTTACGAAGAAAAATAATGCTATTTAATCTGGAATAAATTTAAAAGTAAATATCAGATAACATGAGAGAAAGTGTCAAAGAAGAAAGACAATTTTATTTCTCTAATTTTATTTAATACTGTAGTCTATGTAATGATCTTATAAATCACTGTTTATATAATAAATGGTAGAATTCTTATAACATTTTTGAAAAAAACATGTCCACAATTTGATATATGATTCTATTCTGACTTCTTGAATATGTTCGTCAAGAAAAACTTGATATGCTCAGCTAAAATTCATGAGGGTGAACTGCAACTCTCTTTCAGTAGTGATTCAAATGATAAAATGAATACCCAGGCAGGTGACAGTAATAATCCATGTCTGGGAGAATTTCTTGCTACCTTTTACTTACCCATAGCATTGACATGGTGCAAGCTTAGTTTGAGAGTAGTAAAACACCAGTGTTGTAACTGAAATGATAAGGGGAGTAGGAAGAAATTCAGTATTTTGCAAAGCATAGAATGGAAATTGGGCAGAGAAAAAAAAAATAAAACTTATTTGGAGATTTGATGGCTGATTTCTGTTCCATAAGGCAAATATATGGAAAAGAGAACTGAGAAAAGATCTGAAAGCTGCAGGATAATATGGTAAAATATTTTGGTTTGGTATGTTAATTCATTCATTCCTTCCTTGTTTCCTTCCTGTCTTCCTTCCTTCCTTCCTTTCTTTTTTCTTTCTTTTCTTTTCTTTGTGTGTGCTTGTGTGTGTGTGTATGTGTGTGTGTCTGTGGTGGGGCTGGGGATTGAATCCAGAGCCTTGCGCATGTGACTCAAGCACTCTACCAACTGAGCTTTATTTCTAGCCCAGGATGTTAATTCTTATCGTAGGAAGGAACTCACTACTTGATAATTGTATTTCTTAAGTTATTGTTTCCCAAACTTTAGCTAAAAATGACCTGGAACACCTGTTAAGACATAAACTTCTGAACTCTACCATCAGAGATTCTGAATGAGTAAGAATGAGTTAGATGAAATGCAATAATTTATATCTTACCAACTCACAGTTACTGCGGATGCTGTCTATTTATAGACCCAAGAGGCAGAATACTGCCCCCATAGACATTTATGCCCTAACCCTGGAATAGGGGAATAGGTTATGCCACATGCAAAGGACAATTAGGTTCCAAGTGAAATTAAACTGGCTAATCAATGAATTTTTATTAAGGAAATTATCCTGGCTTATCCACTTGGAAACAACATAATCAGAACATTTTTAAATTGAGAAAAGAGAAGTAGAAGTGTCAAAACAGCACTCTGAGAAATACTCAATTAACTATTTCTGACTTAAACATGGAACGTACTTTGAGTGAAGGAATATGGAGAGCCTCCAGGAGCTGAAAATGGCAAGGGATAGGTTCTCCTCCGAGGTCTCCAGGAAGGCATGTGGCCAAGCTGATATACCCTCTAGTACAGAAAGACCCATTTTGGACTTGCACTGCTCAGAATTACATCTAAGATAATAAATTTGTGTTGTTTTAAGCCACAGAGTTCATCATAATCTGTTGCAAGAAGGAACCAAGATGATAAACTATAAACTGAGTATAAAAGTTCTACATCATCACAACTCCTTTGTCCATGGTGTTAAGAATTGAGGCATTAGAAAATTTCACACTACCAGTAACGATTATCTATAATCTTTCCCAGCAACAATATAGTAAATGCCTTATTCTAATTTGCTAATTAAAACAGTGATACTGTCTATATAATTCACTATGGTTATTATACTGATATATCTATTCATCAAAAAGGACCATATTGCTGGGTGTAGTGGTGCGTGCACTCCTGTAATTCCAGCTGCTCGGGAGGCTGAGGGAGGAGAATCCTGAGTTCAAAGCAGCCTTAGCACTTTAGGGAGATTTAAGCAACTCAGACAGACCGTGTCTTTAAATAAAATATGAAAAAGGGCTGAGGATATAGCTCAGTGATTAAGCATCATTGATGAGTTCAATCCCCAGTACAAAAATGAAAAAAAAATTAAAGACATTAAAAATAGCAAAAGAAAGAATAGAAGGACATTCTACTTAACCTTCATGGTTAATAGTTGAAGATATTGCAATATGGAAAGCCTTTCAATTTATATCATTTGGATTAACTCTGTTTATCTTCAATATAGTGAATATAAAATGTAAATGAAGAAGGAAAAATAGTCTTTCCACCTGACATTGGTGCCATAGTTTAATATAGAATCTTCTATAGCCCCAAAATTTACAATTTGGCAATTAATGACAAACAACAATTGTTTACTTTTTAATATTTTGCTACCAATATTAACTTCATCTTTATCATTTTAGGTAAAACAAAATAAGAAACGCCTGTAATTATTATTCAGGAATGTCCACTGGTTGCATCTTGTCATTTCATTGATGCTTTCTGACATTTACTCTGGAAGATGCACATTATACAAAGTATTTAAGGAAGATAATCTTCACACTTATGTCTATAGCAATATGGAGAACTGAACAGATCAGAACCCAGACAAACCTTAAATTCTGAGATACATAGTATTAGAGTTGAAATTGGTTATGGTGTATTTAACATGAGAAACAGTCAAATAAGAAACAAGTGGGTGGGGAGACACTTTGGAGAGCACTTGCAGGCTGTGAGTGACATGATCTGTCCTTGTTCTCCTACATCGCTGATAACCTCAAGTGGGATCAGTCAGTGTGCTGCAGCTTTGCTTACTCTGAATATGAAGATCCTGGGAATAAGCTTCATTACAACTATAGAACTGAAGTTCAAGTGTCCAGTAAATCTCTAAGGAGGCATCAACATCTTCATGGTTTCTGATAGTATATTTTCATAATTGTCTGCCTATTTTCCATAGTTTTTTAAAAACACAAATAGGCAGGAAATAACATTGGATCCAGAGAAAATGAAAGAGATGTTTTTGTGTATGTTAGCCTTTCATCTTTCACCACCTTCTTTGTTTTCCTTATTTCTTCTCTAATGAAATGCATGATGTTCTCTTCCCAGAATACCACACTTCTTACTCTCAAATTCGTTCTGCTCTCTTCCCACAATTCTGAATTGGTTTTTAATTATTTCTGGTTCCTTGTCAATAACTTAGGTGAGCAAAATTTACATGGCAATTTTATTTTCTGTTTTTCAATAAATGAGGGTATGAAAGTACACAAGTGAGTCTGGGTGTAGAGATGCTGCTTCTGGTAGAGTCTGGTCGCAGATGAAAGGAGCCGGCTACGTTTGATGCAGGCAACTGTCTTCCCTAGTATCTGCAGTGAAACAAGAAAAAAGCAATGAGTGCAGGAGAGTAGAATAAGAGTTGGAAGATTTAACTTTTTTATTAATGTAAAAAGTGAATAATTACAATATTACAAGGTAAAAAAGATGAAAGTTTCACATCTTTAAAATATATGTATCTCACTCCAAACAGATGTTGATTATAGAACTACCAACAAATCAAATAATTATCATCCTTCTAATATAATCTCAGTAATTATCTAACATAATGATATAGTTTAAGAAGAAATTTGTTCTAATTCAAATAAAATAGATTAAAATATAAGGGGATACTCATTTTTAATATTTTCATCTTATTTATTATATGGTCTTTCTGAATTTACTTAGACATTTTTGTGCTTCATTTCTCCATTTGTAAAACAAAGAGAGATACATTCAAATATATTCATGTAATTTTCTTAAGATTAAAAGTGTCAAGTGGGGCTGGGATTGTAGCTCAGCGGTAGAGCGCTTGCCTCGCATGCGTGAGGGCCTGGGTTCGATCCTTAACACCACATACAAACCAATAGAATAAAGATATTGTGTCCATCTATTTAAAAAAAACAAAAAACCCTTTAAAAAAAAGTGTCAGGAAATATACACTAACTTGGAAACTGGCAAAAGAGATTACTGAGTGTTCTTTCTGTGTTGTACAAAGGTTTGCAGTTTTAGTTGGCTCTCTATTGACTGGATAATTTTTTGCATGTCTTGAACCAAGACTAAAGGATTCATTTATCTCTCTATGAGATATTAATCAATTTTTGTATCTAACACCCAATATTAGCTTAACACCTAATATTTGCTTAACATTCCTTTATTAAATTTTCTATTGACTTGGTTCCTCACAGGTTATTGAAACTGTTTTTAACTTATTTCTAGTTCCTCATTAATCAGATAAGCAAAACATGAATAAGCAAAACAAACAAACAAAAATTTGTTTTACATTTGCTTAAAGATATAAATGTTCAAAATTCAACTCACGATATTACACTCCCCAGAAGTGTACATTGGTTATTCCCACATCTATACAACTATAGTTGCTTGCTTTTTTAATTAAAGAATAAAAATCAACTTGAGTAGCCGGGTATGGAGGCGCATTCCTGTATTCCCAGCACTTTGGGAGGCTGAGACAGGAGAATTGCAAGTTCAGAGGCAGCCTCAACAACAGCGAGGCACTAAGCAACTCAGTGAGACCCTGTCTATACATAATACACAAACTAGGGCTGGTGATGTGGCTCAGTGGTTGAGTGCCCCTGGGTTCAATCCCCCGTACCAAAAAATTAAAATATAAAGAATAAATAAACTGGAGTGTTTCTTTTAATATCCTATCCTTTTATTATCCTACTAGTTGGAGAGATTTAATTTGTACTTAACAAACTATTGATAACTCTGCTTGGATAAATAGTATGAATGTTTAAAGTATACCCTCATCAGGAACTGAGATTTGGTAGAAAATTTACTGTATTTGGTAAAGACAGAGTTTTGTCCGAATCTTGGCTACATTTAGATGTGCTGAACATCAGTGTCATCCATAAGACAACAAAAACAAAGCCCTTGGGTTTGTGTGTTTGTGTTTGTGTGTGTGTGAGAGAGAGAGGGAAGGAGGAAAGAAAAAGAGTGAAATAAAAATTAAAGTACATGATGCAGTTTCTATCCCTTAATAGTGGCACTGACATACATTTTGCTTCTACTCTTAATGTTCTAAAGATGCACATGTAACCTTGCTTAACCTGAACCATAACACTTATTCACCTTACTAACATTCAGCATTCATATTATTAATATTCAACATCCTGGTAGAAGACTCCTAAATTCCTTTTCTTGCATTTTCCCTCACACTGCTACCATGCATCCATCTATTTATTCTCCCAATAATGACTTACATGTTTATGTAATCTGTTTTATTAACACCGGTATCTTAAATATTTTTTACTACCTGGTGATCTATGCTCAATATTATGATGTGACAAATTCTTAAGATTGTTTTCTGAATTATTTCCTTATTGTACATACCTCATGAATTTCTTAAAATTCTTCATTAATTCATTACATTTTAAAAATGATATTATTCCATCATAAGGACAAGAGTAGAAATAAAATGATGAATACTCATGAACCTATTTTTTGGCTTAATCACAACTTAATACGCATTAGTTCATTCAGTTTGTGTTTATTCCACTTCTATACATTGCCAAAAATTGTTATAGCTCTTAGGGATAGTACAGTGAAATCAAAGCAAAATGTAACATAACAAAACAAAATATATATAAAGTAAGCTTTACTGCTGTTATGACATTTACATTCTCATGATGATAAAAGGATGTATATCACTAGAGATAATTTCTCTCAAGAAAAATAAATAGGAAAAGAAAATGTGAATGTAATATAATAAAATTTGATTTAAGTTGGTCAGTAAGTCTTTGATGAAGTTATACTTGAGGAAAAGTTTGTATTTTCTGAGAGAATGATGCTGGTGAAAATATGAAAAAGTGAATTGGGCCAGCATTTTCAAAAATATGCATATTTGGCATGATCAAGGAAAAAACAGAGACTAGTGTGTCCACCGCAGAGTGAGTCATTGTCAAAAGTTAGCCAATGATGAAATAAAAGAGGAGCCAGTGTCAAAAAAGAGTAAGGTATTTGGTCCTGAGAAGCATGACAATACTTTGTGAAGTCTGACCAACGAATGAGTATGAGCATATTTATAGGAACCCTTTACCTACTAGTCAGTAGTCAGTAGGAAAAAGGAGCAAAGCAGAAAGACAATAGAAGAGCCTACTGAAGCAGGGCACAGTGCCCTAAACCTGTCATCCCAGCATCTGAGGAAGCTGAGAAGGAGGATTGCAAGTTCAAGGTTAGCCATTGCAATTCAGAAAGACTTTGTCTCAAAATAAAATATCAAAAGGGCTGAGGATGTAGTTCTGTGGCAGAGCACCTCTGGGTTCTATTTCCAGTACTACACACACACACACACACACACACACACACACACATATGAACTTTACTTTTATTTTAAGCATTGAGAAAATTGTTATATTATTTTATTTTTATATATGTAAATACTTATTCAACAATAAACAAGGACTATATACTTTACAAAACTATTTACTTTTATTCAGGAAGTCTGATTGCCTACTAAGCATGAGTTTAAAAGCCTACAATGTAAAAATCCATGTTTTTTTCATTAATTGAAATTTTAAGAGGTCTGTTAGCATAATTACAGCTTATGATCCCTGAAGGATTTCCCTATTAAGTGTTATTAAAATATTCATTGTACTTATTTTCAAATTTACAGGACAAATGACTTTTGTGAAATCTGTTTATAAAAACTAAATATCAATGCAAACAATTAATAACCATGAGATGAGTTCAATAGTGAGAAAATTGTCTAGATCATCTCCCTATTGACCTTTAATATAATCTGAATAAAATCTTTGACCAACTTCCCTTGACCAATATACATGAAAAATAAATGAATGTTATCCTATGACTTGAATTTCAATGACTCTACAGTCTAGTTCCTAAATAAATAATCACATTTTGGACATAATTTTTCTTTGTGGTTGTACATGTAAAATATATCTTGAAAATCCTAATGAATGCCTTAGATAATACTATACTTTTCTTGAATAAAATAATGTTTTAATATTCCTTTTAATTTTAACATCTTGACAAAAAACTCCTTTGGAAGCTATTTTTTAAACACACATGAGCTCTGCTCTGCAGGAATTAGCCTACTCATGTTAAAAAGTATGCCATAAAAATGGACAATATCATAAAATAACATTGTGAGGTACCTTGAATTTGGAACTTGCCTTTGTGTAACATGGTGTTTACTTATTTCAGCGAGTTCATTATTTCATGTTGTGTTATATAAGGCATTTAAAGCTATATTTAAAAACACATTATGTAGGTGTATAATCAATCCTAAAATCACATAAGAATCTATGGAATCTGAAGAATGTTAGTAACTGGCAGCTGCAGTATATCTTAGATGCCAATTTAATCACTGGTAAGGATTTAGTCATTTAATCCTTTCAATGTCTGATTCAAGTATCTCTAAAAATAAAAAAAATTTAAAAAAGGAGTGAGAGACAAGTAATAATAGAAAATAGTCTAGGAGAAATCCATTAGGAGTGACTTAAATTACATAATCACATAATTAGTAAAAATTTGCAAAAATTGTTAAAATTATTATATATGTATACTGTGGTAATATTATTAAAGTGTAATTCAAAGTCTGTTTTAATCTTTCTTAACTGTGCTGTCTAAAAGCCAAGGGTGGAATTTAGCTGAATCTTAATAAGCCTAAAATATTTAGCATGTATTATCAACCATTTTCTCAGTATATGCTAATTTTATATGGTTTCTGTTTGAATATCACATAATAGAATGTAGAAAAATAGAAAACTTATTAAAAAATATATGGTTTTAGAAGTGAAATAGATCAATTTCTATTTAATTATTATTTATCATTCATGTATATATTGCTCTAATGGATATTTCTGTGCCACTCCCAAATTTCCATCCCATTAAAAATGAAAATAACTGTGCGCGATGTCTCAAGCCTGTAATTCCAGCACTTAGGGAGGCTGAGACAGGAGAATCGCGAGTTCAAAGCCAGCCTCAGCAACGGTGAGGCGCTAAGCAAGCAACTCAGTGAGACCCTGTCTCTACATAAAAACACAAAATAGGGCTGAGGATGTGGCTCAGTGGTCGAGTGCCCCTGAGTTTAATCCCCAGTACCAAAAAGAAAAAGAAAAAGAAAATAAATCCAGGCATGGTGATACACTCCTATAATCCAGATCACTGAGGCTAAAGCAGGAGGATCACAAGTTCAAGGCAAGCCTCAACAACTTAGCTAGGCTCTAAGCCACTGAGACTCCATCTCAAAAATAAAAAATAAAAAGGGCTGGGACTTTTGAGCTGAGTGGTAAACTGCCCTGGGTTCAATTTCTAGCACAAAAAAAAAAAAAAAAAAGATTAAGAAACATAAAAATAAGTTTCAGTTTTCTGAAAATGATGGAAATAAATATATATCATTTAGCTTGCTATTCATTACAATTTTAAAATTGACATCAACTATTAAGATGCTTTTACAGCATCAAGTTCTAAATGTAATCCAATGTTTAAACATTAACCCAATGTTGAATCATAGAGCATGTGTTTGATCCTTCACTTGTTACAGTATTTCTATCTTGGAAAATTTTTCCACCCTTTGCCCATTGAAAGTTTGCTCTTTGAAGCTATCAATTTACCCCATTTAAGTATCTTAAAAGAAGAACTAACTTTTTTCTGTGCTCTGCCTTTATCATTTTTATACCTTCCTTATAACACTGGTCTTTCAAACAATTTAAAATTCACATTGTTTGTGATACTTTAATCATTTATTTCAAATCATAAGCTATTTGAGAGGTGATTCTGTATTATATTTAGGCTTTGCATTATCCCCATGACTTGAATATATTAATTATTGAATCATAAATAAATTAGTCATATATAATGCATCTCTTGTAACTTTTGAAAAGGTAGATACGTACTTTGCATCAATGACATTTATAATCTTCAAGAAAGACATTTTTGAGCATGTGTTGTTACAAGTGTACTGGGTATATCATGAAAACAGTAATTAACTATAAATATTGTGTAAAATATTTAAATTGCATTGGCAAGCAGAGATAAAAATTAAAAATGTCACATCAGTATAAAAAGAATTTTGATCAATATCCAGGATTTTCTTTTTTGTTTATGTAATAAAACTCTGGTATTTAAGAACTACTTAACTCCAGAATTGAAGAAATTAGAAAAATGATACAATTAGCATAAACAAAAATTTTTGAATTTGAAAATTACTTTTCTGTCTTCCCAAATGTTTATAAGCTACTACACTTATTATTATTTTTTTTAAATTATAACTCTCCCATTCAATAATCTCAATCCCTTTACTAGCCTCCCGTCTATAATACTATCTTATTATTATAGTAGGACTTGCATGTAAGCTTATTCTGTCATGATTAGTTATGGGTTGATTTTCTGATCAGTAACACTATTCCATCTGCTAATGGCACAGATACTAACAATTCTCTAGTGCTATGAAACTAGATGAACTATAGAGTTTTATATTGTCTCAATCCCTGTATTTATCTTGATTAAAACTCTGTCACAGAGGGAAAATATGTGTCTTCTCAAAAATAGCTTTTAAAATATCAACGGCTATAATTTTTTTTGCCTATACTGCAATTAAAATTCTTTATCTTCCCTCATATAGTAGAATTCTATGAAACTTGTAATTACTAAAGCTGTGGATCTACACTGAGATTCTTACATCTGATAGCTTTTGAGCAAGTATCAATTCAGCCTTATTCTAGGCATAGGTAATATAAAGATGAAACAACAAATGTTTGTTTTCTAGCAGTTTATTGTCTTGTCAGAAACCACCACCAACTAAAGAAAATTGATAAATAATCATAACATGAAAAGATAAGTGTATGCTAAATGATGAAACCCTCTGTGGCATTAGAGAGTTTGGGTGACAAATCTGCGATGAACATAATGCGGGGGATAATTTAAGTGGCATATTTATGTTGACCAGAAACCCACAGAAGAAAATATGGGACAATAAAGCAGGAAAGGTGAACAGTGGACTTATGCAAATAAACTCTTTTCCAAGCCAACATACAGAGTATCCTTAGCTGGCAAATCAATAGCAAATTAAAACTCATTTTATTTAGAGACTAGCTTTTCTATGGTTTGGATATGAAGTGTACTCCAAAAGTTTATATGTGAGACAATGCAAGAACGTTCAGAGGTGAAATGGTTAGATTATGAGAGTTTTTACCTAATTAGTGGAATAATGCACTTGAATGGACTAACTGGATGGTATCTGCAGACAGGTGGGGTATAACTGAAGGAAGTAGGTCACTGGGGTAGTGTCTTTGGTTTTTATTTTTTTCCATAGTGATTGAGCTTTCTCTATGCTTTCTAGTTGCTATGCCCTGAGCTGATTTCCTCCACCATGCTTTTCTGCCATGATGTTCTGTTTCACCTCAAACCGAGAGCTATGGAGTTTGCTAACCATAGACTGAACCTTTGAAACTGTGAACCAAAATAAACTTTTTCTCTTCTAAGCTGTTTCTGTCAGGTCTTTTGGCTACAATAATGAAAATAAGCAGGATAAATTTTGTATTTTAGGAAAATACTTTAAAAAGGTGCTAACAAGGTGTGGTAGTCAAAATTAAGAAATAATTTAGGGCTATAGTTAAAGATGCAGCATCCAATGGATTAAAAAGTGATGCAGCCAGAACTATTTTAGGAGCTGTGATAAAAACAAATTGGTTCTTACATATTTAGGCAGGCATTTGAGAAGTACTCGATTATAATGTTATGCATGGGAAAATATACAAATAATAATTTTTGAAAAGAAATCCTTCCAATTATTTCCATTGTTTCATGTGGTAATTGGTAATTTCTTTCACAAACTTAGAAGTTTTTGAATTCACTGAATTTATTACAAAATATTTTGCCTTATCAAATTAATAAAATACATGGAATAAACCCTATTATAACTTTACTAACTCAAACCCTGAAAGTTGAGATATTAGACATCTGTTCTGTGTTTCTTTTTAAAGAAACTTTAATATGAAACCCTTGTCAAGCAATACTTCTTGATAAAGTACTTATCTCCCATGCCTGAGAGAAAGTGTCTCTCAACTTGTGATAACCTTTGCTATCTACAAGTCATTAAGTTTTCTGGAAACTATCTCTTTTGGCACAGCTACAGGATGTTTATAAATGGAAACTTGATGTTACTAGTGTTTTCTGATTCTTCAGTCATCCTTATACTCATAACATAATTCTAGAGTATGATATTCTGTGCAAGATGATTTGTACAAACATAATTATTTGAGAGAACCAAATGGCGATCTCACTTCAGCAGTACCATGTAACCTATTAGAGAAAGAAGGCTAATTTACATTGATCTTCAAAAGGGAACATTGTGCCAGGTAAATACTGTATTTATTCTGAGCTTTCCTTTCTGACCTATCTTGCTTTTTCTTACATTTTCTCTCATATGCAAACATACAGTTATAGCCTTCATCCTTGAAGAGTCTTGAAGTTTTAAGTATTCCATGCAAAATCTGGACATCAAGAAGATACATCTGTCTGCTCTGCCTTTCTCTACACTAACATTCTGTATGAGTTTCATATTTCTTTGCCTTTAAGTATTGTCACTGATGTTATATCTGTATCACCATCTTATTGTTTTTATACAATTCAATAATAATGTTATAAAATTAAAATATCATGTTTCCTCAAGATTTAAGATAATTTATTTGTTCCTGTGCTCTCTGTTGGGATGGAGGGAGTTGCATTCCTTGGCTAACAATATATCTCCTGTATTGCTACCTCACCATGTTGATAATATGGTAGAAACATGTTGCCATTCTAACTTCTTCAGTGTGGAATTGTCTTGCCCTCTTCACTAAGTACCTTTTATGGTTTAGATATAAGGTGTCCCCCCAAAACTCATTTATAAGGCAATGCAAGAAAGTGCAGAGGAGAAATGATTGGGTACGAGAGCCTTAACCTAATCAGTGCATTAGTACACTTAAATGGATTAACTGGTTAGTAATTATATAGATGGGTAGGGTATGGGTGAAGGATTTGGGTCAATGGAGGCATTCTTTTGGGGTATATATTTTGTCCTTGGTGAACAGAGATCTTGGTTCATTGATTGTCATGTCCTGGGCTGCATTCCTCAACGATGCCCTTCCACCTTGACATTCTGCCTGTTCGTTTGCCCACAGCACTGGAGTTTGCCTCCTATGGATTGATATTTCTGAAAGCATGAGTCCCCTTCTCCAAGTTATTCTTGTCTTGTCTTTTTCACCAAAAGTAGTGCACAATCTGACGAAAACAGTACTCAAATAGTCTTTCTCAGAATATTTCAATGATCTCTTACTCCTTTGCTTGCTTCTTTTCTCCCATGGTAACTAATAAATTTAAGTCCAAGAAAAGGGATTTTTCTGAAAACTATAAGGAACAAGAATTAGACTAGAATTATACGTAACACATCAAATCATATGATAAATAAATCATAGTATTTAGACACAAAGCCAATCAACAGTGACCTAAAAGTGTAATAAAAGATAGAAAAAAAAAATCTTACTATCCAGATGGTTAAAGAGCACTAAAATATCTCTCTTTATTCTACCATAACACCTCAGAAAAATTAAACAGTGAGTATTACCTGTATAGCAAAATCATCATCTTGTTAGGCTTTCATTACTGTGAACAAAATACCTGACAAGAACAGATTACAGGATGAAATTTTATTTTAAGTCCTAGTTTCACAAATTAAATCCATGGCTGGCAGACTCAATTGTTCTTGGCCTGAGGTGAGGCAGAACATCAGGGTGGAAGAACATGGCAGAGGAAAGCATCTCAGGACATGACAGCCAGGAAGAAGGAGAGAGGGAAGTTGCCACAGGGAAGACACAAAAGGCATACCCCCAGTGACCCACCTCCTCCAGACACACCCTACCTGCCTACAGTTACCACCAATCAATCCATTCAAACTAGGACTGATAAGATTATAACTCTCACAAACTAATTATTTCATCTGTCAATATACCCGCATTAACAAAGGAGTTTTTGTTGACACATCATATCCAAAACATAACAGCTACCAACATGCATGTCTATGAAGTCACCATGGACCTGCCAGTATACCTAAAATACTGCATTTCTACTAAAGATATCAGCCACAAATTCCATGCTGCTTTCTCTCTCTTTAGAGATTTTTGTTAGCTCACTGCTTTTTATAGCTTCATTATTTTTTCCCTTTAATATTCCAGTCCATATTTGGAAATGAAAATCAGTGTAAATGTGTTCCCCTCAATTTCTTGACCACTTGTCTGAATAGAAAAATTTTCTACAAAGCCAACAGTACTTCCTGTGCAAATAGTCAAGTGAGAGATTTTCCTTTTTGCTTTATAGTTTCCTTTGCAGTTCTCTTAGTGCTAGGGTTTGAAGTTATTTTAGGTCTCCTTATTCTTCAAAGTTATTCTAAAACAGTCTTTCTACTGGCAATTATACAACCAAATAAACTGTGAAAAGAACCAAAAATAAAAATAAAAAGAAGCAAATGAGCTAAAGCAATGCTTCCTTGAATTACTTGTCATGGAAGTTCTTCTCACCTTCCTTCTTTGAGTTTTTGAATTTACCAAACTTAAAAATCTCTCTCTATCATTCTTGACAAAGAATAGCAATTAACCTAGTCTTCTTCTCTACATAAAATAATGCATGATTCTTAGATAGTTACACATTCAAATGAATGGACATTTATATACACTCGTAAAGATCTTCTTTGATCCACACACTACTGTGTTTTCTTCCTCATCACCATAGACAGTTTCCACTGAGTATACCTGGCCACATTTACATGGGAGATATCATTTTAAATATCACTAGGAAACATCCCTTCAAGGATTCTCCTCTCATCTGCTAATTTCATGATGCTTTTTTAATCATCAATTCATCCTCTTGTTTCCTGGTTTGGCAGGGATTCCTTGGTATATAAATATGATAATTAATTTCCAAATGCCTCAACTAAATTCTTCATTCATTTTGTCATATTCATAAGAAAAATCATTAAATAAAAACAGTTTTCTGGTTTCCCCTTAATTACAATCTTGCAATGATGTCACCATTTTTAATGTGGGGGGAAAAAAAGGCCTTTTTCTTACTAAATTCAGTTCAGTTTTACAAAATTACGTTTTAATTTATTTTAGTAAATATATATAAATAAATTACAACGTAATTTTGTAAAATATTGTATATATGTGTATACATGTCTATCTATCTATTTTTTGTTGGTGCTGCTGTTTTAGTTTAAGGTAAGAAGCCAGGTATGGTAGCACACACCTGAAATCTCAGTTAATCCGGTGGAAAAATGATCACAAGTTTGAAGACAACTTTAGCAACTTAGGAAGATCCTCTACCTCAAAATTTAAAAAAAAAAATGAAATGAAAAAGGCTGGGGTGGACTTCTACAGTAGATCACTCCTGGGTTCAATCCCCAGGGCTTCAAAATAATTAAATAACTAATTAATATAATATAAGGAGCATTATACCTAAATAGGAAAGAAAATTCTAAAGTGGCATGAATTATGAACTGAATAATATAATATGTAATGTCAGCTAACAGAATATGATGATTTTAAATCACTCAGTACATGATATATCCAGTACTGATTTTTGAAAGCATTAAACAAAATAAATTACATTTTAGTTAAAATTGTTGATTATATGATAATACTAGTAGTTCAAATGCAGAACTCCTTCAGTAAACAGTGATCAATCTTTATGAATTTTATTTATTTTGTTTTATTGCTTCAAATTTTTGAAAAAGTATCGTTTCATGAATATCTCCCCCCAACCATTTCTTTCCTCTATCACCAATTCTCTTATTTACATGCACAATTTCAGTTAAAAAATTCTGAACTACAATGAGCATTATATTATTAGACTATATCGTGAGTTTTTTAAAATACTATAGATTGGCTAATGTGTCAGTCACCATGGCTTTCCCATTTGCAGATCTCAGCAAAAACATGAAAATGGAAAATCATTCATTTATGTAAGTAAATAACAAATACCAGATGAACTGTAATAGTGTTCACTCCTCATCATCATCACCTTGATGATAACCTTAAACATTTCAAAGTCTCGAAAACAAATTCTTTCTGGATTACAGAACTCACATCATAAGAAAATGCCTCAAATCTGCAGAAGAGTAGAAATCAGTCACAGTAAACACCAAAGCTGGTCTATGAGGAATAGTTTTCAGCTTTCACTGCCTGCATTTTCAAGTGCTTTTTTTTAATTGAAGCACTATCTCTAGAAGTTGCTATTAAAATACACAGATGTTATCTAGACTTTAGATAATATCATTTTACAACATATATTAATAAATATAAATGCATGTAACACACTGCTACAGTAATAGGAAAAGATGTATGTTTTAAAGATAATGATTGATTTGATTTGTTAATTCTTTAAGTCAACAAAGAATTAATTATATGCATATTATATATATTATATATTTCATACACACACACACATTTACCATTGTACTCTGTTGTGCTGACACCAACACAAACATGCTATGAATTCTTGATTTTTAAGGGTTGACAATGTGGATAAAGAAAGAAACAAAGATAGATACTCATGACACAATAATTACAACAAAATGAACATGGTGCATGTAGTGGCTACTTTCGTTGAGTCAAACATGATTTGTTAAATTTTTAAAACAGTCCTTTAAGTACAATTCTTATCATTGTATCTCAGAAGAGGACATGAAGGCACAGAGACTTTTACCTTGCCCAAGTTCATATAATATCATAATGACAAATATGGATTTGCATGAAATTCATGCAGAATTTTTTAAATGCAAACAAAGTGCATTTATTTATTTACATTGAACAAGGTGCTATTAGAATGTATGAAGAAAAAACTACAACTGTACAGTGACTGAGGGTAAGGCAGGACACGTTCTGAAATGTCATAAAGAAGTAGGTCAATGAAAAGAATAGAATGAAAGACATCTCTCAGGCTGAAGAAAGAGCTTGAGAATAACTGTTGCAGAGAATGTCATGTGTTTTGGAATTATTCCAATATGGAAGTGAGGAAAAGAGATAAATGGAGAAGAGAAGGGAGAATTCTAGAACCTGCTAGATCAAATTTTATCAAGGACTGACACTGTCCCTTTGGCATTTTTCCTGTTAAAGCTGCCACTTTGTGAGGTAAATCAAGGAAGCTACAATGAGAGAAAGTCTACCCTTTGTATATTGTTGTGGTAGGTGTATTGAAGTATAGCGCAACATGAATGTGGGAACTGGTAATGGAATGCAGAGAAATGAATGAATCGTGAATCAGTTCAGAGGTGGAATTTGGAAAAATTGATTGATAGCATGTGCTCAGAGAATAGTCATTAATGATAATTTCTAGATTGCTTTTCCCCATGACTAAAAGCATAATCCTCCAACTGAGATTAAGAGGAGAAGAGAGGTAATGATATGCACTGACAAAATGGAAGAATTATTTCTTCTGAGATGGAAGAATAATGAAATAAGTGGCATTTAAGGAAAACAATGATATGTAGACAGCAATGGTGACCTCATTGTGGGCAAAGGGACTGCATGTGAACGAGCTCTAAAGATGCTCCCTTTATTAAAGTAAACAAGGTTTGGAGGAGCAGGAAAGAAGAATGGGGAAGTGGTGTAGATAATGCTGTCAAGGTACTTTGAGTGAAGTCAATTTAGTAATTATTTTACTCTTGAAATTCCTTTTTTAAGAACTACATGTTGCCTCGTATCCTGAGGTGTGGCCACAACCCATCATTGGCCTCAGGCCATGTGAGTAGGTGACTTTTAAGATGCATCACTGCCACAAGGGTTCTTCACAGCAAATTCCAAGCTTCAGTTGAATAAAAAGTGATGCAAACATAGTTTTCACTTCTCAAAATTTCTTAGTGTTTCTTCCAAAATCATAAATGAGTGATTGTTTTGGATATTGACATTATTCTTCCAAAGTAAGAGTTTCTCAAAATATTGTTATGAAGTTTGAATGGGCTATGACAAAATTGCCAAAAACTCAATGTCTCAAATCAAGACACATATATTCACATACATAATCTATTACTTTATAATAACATTCTATTCATCAATTATCTCTTCACAATTGATGAACATTTTGCATTTTAAAGAGTTATAATTAAATCTCATTTTTCTAATGTGTACTGGCTTTATGAAATTCTGGGTATAACAGATAAGAAACAATTTTAATTTCTTAAAATAGTTTAAATATGTTTCCTAGGTTTTATTAGTGCTCTACTATTATTAAACTAGTGTAATTTTTCTTGAAATAAAATGGATAATTACATTAAAATGATAGTTTTTGTTTTAATAATGCAATATTAAATATGTTGTTCCCTTCAACAATAATGTCATTTTCTTTCAAAGAGAATATATTTCATATATATGGACAAAATAAATGTGAAGTATTTATTATGTATGTGTCAGTTACTTAAGTTTGATTCTAAGTGTGGTAAGATAGTAAATTATATCAAGCAGAAACATTTCAGAAATGTTATCAAGCAGAAACTGACAAAATATAGGTTAAGCTATCAAATATCATTTTGTTAGTCATATTTCATTCAATAGTTTTAATCATCAGTTTTCTATTTAGTGTATTGTATAAAATATTTTATACTGGGTCAAACAAATATCTAAGTAATTAGCATAATGGATATTAGGATTGGGTTTAACATATGAGTTGTAAATATTCAGGGAATATAGATTAAGTAAAATATTTTAGAGACACTATTTCCTCCAACTTTTGGAAATAGATATATAAATCTCCTTTATTAGTCAGGGCTCTCCAGAGGAACAGAACTAATAGGAGGTATAATTATAAAAATGGGATTTATTAGATGACTTCCACAAGCAGATGTTGCATAGTCCATAATGGCCATCGGCAGGCTGGAGAGCTAGAGGAATCAGTAGCTGTGCAGTCCAAGATGCTGAAGCCTCAGAACAAGAGGGCTAAACCAACTACCCCAGTCTGAGACTGAAGGCTTCTGGAAACTCCTTAGAGAATCATTAGCAGAATCCTCTTTGAAAGAGTGAAGGAGAGTCTGATGTCATCAGGCAATTTCAACAGTAATCAATAACCATTTCAAGAAGAGTCTAGCTTGCATCTGCTGCTGCTTCCTTGTTCTTCAAACTTTTACTCAATCCTAACCTCCAACCTATGGGAAGGTCCTACTCATGCTTAGGAAGGGTCTTCAGTTCATTATTCCACATGCCAATCATTCCTAGACAGACCCTCATTTAACATCCAGAAACCTCTTCATCTTAGGCGTCTCTCAATCTAATAAAGTTGACAATTAAAATTAACCATTATACCTACCAAGTTGGATTTTCTTAAAACCTAGGGAAAGAGCCTTAATTGTTCTCATAACAAGTCTTTTAAGAGAATTTCTAATTATTTCTATAAAGGTGTATAGAGATCTTTAGCCAGCCTCACATGAAATTTTAAAAGTGTATCACTCATTAGGTAACTTAGAAAAGCTACTTGCAAATCAGTAAATATTAAAATTATTCTTTGATATTATAATGAATTATTTGTGGTAATTACTAAAAATAAAGTGAGCATTACCATGACTGTCATGATATATTAACAGTCTTACTAAATACAAATTGGAATTTCACACGCAAAAAAAAATCAAGAATATAAATATTATGGAAACAGAAATAACCTAGCTTAAATTTTCTTTTCATTGCATGCAAATGCCTTTAGTTGGTTTTGTATTCTACATTCGCTCTGTTTTATTTTGCAGTTACTGTTTTCAAGGAACTAATAGCCCTCTGCCTACAGCAGTTTGAACCAAAATGTTATATGATGGAAAGATGTAAATTACCTACATGAAATTTTAAATCTACAAATAATGGAAAACATATTAAAACTGAGAATATACTTTTTTTTCAAAATACACAGATCTTGAAAACAGTTTCATGTCTAAGGCTAATAGGAGTCAGAATAGTGATTACCCTTGAGGCTCAAGCATGTTAATGAAAGGTGGCCAAGGAAGCAAGGGTTTCAGTTTGTGTTCTCTGTCTTGTCCTGGCTGTTGGCTATGTGGCTGTGCTCTCTTTGTGAAAACTCATCAAGTTGTACCCTTAGGAGTTTTTTATATGTACTTATATTTAGTAAAATGTTTAAAATTGTGAAACATATCTAAGATAGACAATAACTAATTTCAAACCTTGGGCTTAGGGTGATACCACAAATCTAGAGAAATGTAAGAATGATATAAAATGCAGAAAAAATAAATAGGAACACAATTGCTCTCAAGATAAAAAGGAAGTATTCAGAGCAAGTGACAGAGACTGTGTGTGTGTGCACATGTGTACACATGTGTAGGACAACCATCCTTTAAGTTTTCTATCCAGCAACCTGAGATACAGTTTTTAACTACTTTACTTTACCCTTCTTAACCAATCTATCACCATGTCCCTCTATATTTTATCTTTAATATCACTTGATAACCCTCTATCTGCTTCTCTTTCCATATTATTTCTCAAGTATGTTTCTGCAATTGTCTGCAAAGTAGAATTGGAATTGTAGTGTGTCTAACCAATTTCTTCCTTCCTTCCTGTTAACACTTTCTTAATTCTCAAACCAAATGATAACTACAAAATGGATGTATAATAATGTTGCTAAAAAATTTTCTGTCATGCTTATGAATCTTAGCATGCAGCCAGAGTATTAATGATAACCCATGACTTGTCCTCCATTCCATAAAGCTGGTCCCTTTCTCAGTGCCAGTAGCACTTGATTGCCCTCTGGAAGCAACCCCTTTTCCACTTTTCTTGCCCATACTATAGTTTTATTTGAGACATGCTTTTTCACTTCTCACTTGAAAAATCCCTATTATTCTACATGCAGTGTTTCAATCACTTCTTAAAATAATTATCTTCCTTCCTGGGTAGGGTTAGTGGCTCAGTGGTAGAGTGCTTGCCTAATATGTGTGAGGCACTGGGTTAAATTCTCAGCACTGCATACAAACAAAGTCCATTGACAACTAAAAAAAAATATTAAAATAAAAAAAGAACAAAGGTTTAAAAAGTAATAATTTTCTTCCTAAGTTCCTTACTGCTGGGTCTGGACTGGGAAAGAGAGCAGATGAACTCTAATCCCAACAGTTTCTGACCAAAGATATTCTATTTTTATACTCAGAAATTTTGTGAATAATCATAGAAGAGGCTTTGCAATTTTGAGATAATCATAAGTCTGAGACTGAAGTGCCATTAGTAACCTGAATTCATTAAGTCCCCTTTTATATTATTGGGCTGTAATACTATTGTGGGATGCCAAGGGTTTGTAATTCAAAAATAGTATACAAATCTGGAAAGTTTATTTTGCTGTTCTCTGAATATATTTAAATATAACATCCAGAGATCCTTTTGGATAGAACTGGACAAAATATACCTGATAATATTATTTGAGAAATTATTGCATATTATATCTTCAAATATACTTAGTCCTTTTTGAATCTATCCAATTACACTAATTTATTCTTCATTAACATATAAATCCAAAATATAAAATATATAAAGAGCAAAGTTTTATTTTATTTTTCTTTTATTACATGTTTACTATAGCTGGACTTCACCTATTTTCTTCATTCTGGGATGTAACTGAAGGTATCAGCCCATTTGGGAAACATGCCACTCTGTGGTCAGGAGAAATGAGCTATAACCACAAATGGCATTTTAAAAATTTACTTTGAATTGGTAAATAGTACTTCTGCTAGTATTTTACTAGCCAAACCCTCACAATCTTCCCACAGGGAAAGACAGATGGGAGAGGCTATATAGGCATGAAGACACATAGAAAAAAATGACAAATCTATCAACAGAATGATATAATCTAATGCATTCCATTGGCCACACATTGGCCTCTGATTATCACCATGAGTCCATTTTAATTACTGCAACTCATCCAGACTTCTCCAGTAAATAGAAACGTGCCTGAAAGATTTCCTCAGATGTTGAAACTTCGTCATGCTGAAAGTATGTATCAGAACTTTGGTAATGAGAATTTTTTCTGGATCATCTTGAAAATCACAGTTAGAGTGAATGATCAGAAAAAAACATGATGTCTTCTTCAAAATTTTCCACAATCCCAAATACTTACACGATGTTTTCCCTTAGGGAAAAGCACTAGGTCCCCTAGTATTTTCCCAGTGACATTATAGAAAGGTTGTTTATAATCTACCTTATCAGGGTCATTTAGAAATTTCTAAATATCTCATATTCCCTTACAGTTCTTCTGGTTTAACATGTTATTTATTAGCAATTTATTTATAAGGCATAATTCAGAATAAAAAATAAGATTTGCTCTCAAATCTTAAAATTAAAAAAAAAAAAACAAGCATGGGAAGAAGGACTTGAAAGCAACTGAAAGGGCTATTTAGGCCTTTTAATAGCAAGAAATTAAAAAATGCTGGCAGGAGAAACCATAAGTCATTAGCCAAATAGTATCAATGTATCTACATGAAATAGAGTTTCTGTATTCACTGATCATGTGTAGAATTTAACTTACTCCCTGCCCAAAATTCCCTACAAAACTCCACAGAATGCAAAAATCTGACAGAAAGGAAGTGTACTGGTAGTGCCTAGATGTCCCTGGCTGGCTCTTGAACAGAAAGTATGGTCTCTTTAGATATAGGTCTGCAACAAGAGACACAACATCCTAGTTCAGCACCAGAGTTCCTGCCCACCAGCGGGAGCATAGGCCCAGGCCCAGGACCAAATTCAGGGACTGCTAAGGGAGCCCAGCCAAGGACAGACCCAAGACTGCTAGCCACCAGCTGCAGGGGAACCCAGACACAGGGGAAGGATTGCCTATGGGGGCCCCTATGAGAGACCTGATCTAAGTAAGGCCCAGGACTGCCCAGAGTGCTGTGTCAGAGTTCCTGCCAACTGTGAGGGGTTCACAGGCTAGGGCCCAGGATCACCTTTGGGGACTGCTGGGGAAGCACAACCAAGGCTCCTCACTGCCATCTTGAGTTACCTCCACTACCACCATGACCATCTTTAGTGGCTGTAGTGTCCATCTGGGGACACCTGCTGGGGACTGGAATTGAATTCCAAGGTGAGCTACAGGTAATCTGTATTGTCACTACAAGATTATAGGATAGAAACCACAGTATATCACATTGGCATTGCAAGAAATGAAGATGCATAATCAATATGAAAAAACAAGGGAAGAAAGTGCCCCAAATAATCCTAGCTACTACAATAATAGAATACATTGACAGCACAGTTAATGAAATGTCAAAGAAAGAATTCAGAATGTACATAACTAAAATGATCTGTGAATAAAAGAATGACTTAAGCAAGCAAATACAAGCAAAAATTGATCACTCCAACAAAGAAATAAGAGAACAAATAAAAGCAATCATTGATCACTCCAAGAAACAGATAAGAGAGCAAATACAGGTAGGAAAAGATTACTTTAAGAAAGAGCTAGAAATTGTGAAAAAAACTCAGAAACCTTTCATGATAAACAAAAGTTAAAAGAATTTACAGCAAGAAAGCCTGCACTAAATAGCACTCTCAGAATATTCCATGAGGAGGAAATGAAAACCAACAATGAAATTATACAAAGAGAGGAACTACACTAGAATAGCCTGAAAAAAGAAATATTTGGGAATCAATTTAATAAAAGAGGTGGAAGACCTCTACAATGAAAACTAAAGGACACTAAAGAAAGAAATTTTACAAGACCTTAGAAGATAGAAAAATCTTGCATGCTCTTCAACAGGCAGAATCAATATTGACAAAATGGCCATACTACCCAAAGTGCTATGTAGATTCAATGCAATTCCAATTAAAATCCCAACATCATTCCATATAGCAATAGAAAGGGCAATCATGAAATTCATTTGGAAGAATTAGAGACTCAGAATGGACAAAGCAATCCTTAGCAAGAAAAGTGAAGCAGGAGGCATCACAATACCAGACCTTAAACTATACTACAAAGCTATAGTAACAAAAATGCTATAGTCCTGGCACCAAAATAGACATTTAGACCAATGGTACAGAATAGAAACAAACCCACTTAAATACAATTATCTTATACTAGACAAAGGTGCCAAACATGTACATTATAGAAAAGATAGCCTATTGAACAAATAGTGCTGGGAAAACTGGAAATCCATATGCAGCAAAATAAAATTAAAATCTTATCTCTCACACCATGCACAAAATTCAACTCAAAGAGGATAATGGACCTGGGAATTAGACCAGAGACCCTACATGTAGTAGAAAAAAAAGTAGTCCCAAATCTTCATCATGTTGGATTAGGATATACTTCCTTAACAAGTCTCCTATAGCTCAGGAAGTAAAATCAAGAATCAATAAATGGGAATGATTCAAATTAAAAAAACTTTTTCTCAGCAAAAGAAACAATCAATGAAGTGAACAGAGAACCTACATTCTGGGAACAAATTTTTGCCACACAGAAATCAGATAGAGCATTAATTTCCAGGGTATATAAAGAACTCAAAAAACTTAACACCAAAAAAACAAAAAACCCAATCAATAAATGGGCTAAGGAGCTGAACAGACACTTCTCAGAAGATACACAATCAACAGACATATGAAAAAATGTTCAACATCTCTAGCAATTAGAGAGATGAAAATCCAAACTACCCTAAGATTTTATCTCACACCAGTTAGAATGGCAATTTTCAAGAATACAAACAATAAGTTTTGGCAAGGTTGTGGGGAAAGGCATGCTCATACATTGCTGAGGGGACTGCAAATTGGTACAACCAATCTGGAAAGCAGTATGGAGAGTCCTCAGAAAACTTGGAATGGAACCACCATTTGACCTATCTATCCCACTCCTGGGTCTATACCCAGAAGATTTAAAAACAGCATACTACAGTGATACAGCCACTTCAATGTTTATAGCAGCTCAATTCACAATAGGTAAACTGTGGAACCAACCTAGATGACCTCTGATAGATGAATGGATAAAGAAACTGTGGTATATATACACAATGGAATATTACTCAACAATAAAAGAATACAATTATGGCATTTGCAGGTAAATTGATGGAATTGGAGAATATTATGCTAAGTGAAGTAAGACAATCTAAAAAAATCAAATGCCAAATGTTCTCTCTGATAAGTGGATGATGATCCATAATGGGGGAAGGCATATGGGAAGAATGGAGAAAATTTGGTCAAAGGGGAGGGAGGGAAGAGGGGGAATGGGGACAGTAAATATGGTGGAGTAAAATAAACATCATAGCCCTAGCTTCATGTATGACTGCATATATGATGTGATTCTACATCACATACAACCAGATAAATGAAAATTTGTGCTTCATCTGTGTACAATGATCCAGAATGTATTCTGCTATCATGTATTCCTAAGTAGAATAAATAAATAATAAAAAAGAGACACAACATGAGTATATAAATGAAAATATGAGAGGAATGGTAGTTATATTCTTGTTGGCAAACAAAATATGTAAAGAATTTTGAAATGCAATTTATTTACTCTTTTGATACAAAAAGTACATAAAATTAATTGATAATCATAGGGCAAATTTAGAAAAAAGGTGATAAAAATTAATTAAGATCAATTTGATTGTTTTGGTAAGCCAGTCGAATACATGCCATAATCAAATTAATAAGTACAGACTGAGTGGTAGAAATTAAGCAGGGAATGGGAATTTAATTCTAAATAAAGTTATATTTGGAAAGATACAATTTGACAGAGGGTGATTGAAAAGTCTCTTACATAATTATCCGTGATTGTAGCATGGTGTCATACATTAGGGCATAACGCTAGTCCCAATTCTTGCAAACATAAACCCTTTAGGCTCAAGGTGAGTTAAGGTCCTATAGCAGTTAAGTGTTTGAACAGATGTATGATTTTAGGGTAGAGATTTCCTTTATCTCATAAAAAATTTAAAAGTTATTATATGTATATGTGTGTGTGTGTGTGTGTGTGGAAAGAGAGAGAGAGAGAGGAAAATTTCTTTCTTTCTATAGAAATTAAATTCATTCAGTGGTATTTTTGCAATGCTATATTTATCTTTTTTGCTTTTGTGGAAAGTATCATGTATATGACAAATGAGGAATAGGTACATGTATGTGAAATTATGGAATTTGGATCATTATGGAAAAAATAACCTAAGTAAAGTTTATGCACTATGAAATATGGTTCATGTTTTTAACCCGTATTTTTCACTAACAATTATAAAACATGCAGAACATTGAAAAGAGTTCCTTTGTACTCAAGAATATGTGGAAAAATCACATTTTTTTCCTTTTGACCAAAATAATATATAGAAAAGTTATATTTTCATTTTCTTTAATAAACTTACAGATACTGATTCTTTTTGGCCAACTGATGTTCGCTGTTGTTCCTATTTGCTGTACTTATAAAATTTTCTAAATAATTTCCCAATGCATATTTGTTTTCTAAGTGGATCCTTTATTTTGTATCTTTCAATTACTTCTTCCCGTGCTGGGTTTGAGATCATATTATTTATGATTCATATATGTTTTTCTCCTATTATTCTAAAGGTCAATCATTATTCTAAAGTTTCTTAATCAATTGCTCCCCATTAAACAGTTTTATTGCTTTTAAATTCTGAGATTGTGAACAATTTTATTGTCTTCTGTGAAGCTGTTTACATGGCATGATTTTTTAAATAAATATTTTCCTTTTACTAGCTCTATTTCTCTTTATTTTTATATTTCTCTTTATTTTATATTGTACTACTTTTACTAGAACAATATTGTATAGGTATATTAATTCAAGATATAAAATTAGATGTGGCAAATGTATAAAAAACATAAAAATAAAATTTTCTCAGCCTGGCTCCATGGTGTATGCCTGTAATCCCAGTGGCTCAGGAGGCTGAGACAGGAGAATAGCAAGTTTGTCTATGCACTGGCCTATACCAGACAGCCCAAAACTAATGGACTAAATTGTGGTCTGACAGAATGCAGACCACAGTAAAAATGTGTGTGGGTTCATAAAAATAGAATTGATAGATAAATCACCAGAGGATATATATATATATATATATATATATATATATATATATATATATATATATACACAATTAACATATTTAATTTTCTTCAAAAGTTCATGAGTATTGTTCTCTTCTGTTTGAAATCTGTTAGTAATTTTATCATTAATTTAATTATTAGCAAACAAAATATTTCAATGTATTATTTATTATTAGTAAAATTACTTTCTAATAGCTTGAGGGCATTTTATTTTAGTTGAGAATTCTTTCTGATTTTAGAAATCACTTGTTAATGAATAAATATTACCAAAATATTTCTTTTATTTGTTCTAATTAGTTATGCATGATAGCAAAATGAATTTTGATTCATTGTACACAAATGGAACACATTTTTTTCATTTCTCTGGTATGTAGAAAAATTACATTTTTTTACATGATGTAGAATTACACCACATGTGCAGTGATACAGGTACCTAGGGCAATGATGTCCATCTCATTCCACCATCTTTTTTGCCCACATGTCCCCTCCCCTCCCTTTCCTCCTCTTTGACCAAAGATCCTCCATTCTAACCATGCCCTTCCCCATTATGGATTAGCATCCACTTATCAGAGAGAATGATGAGCCATTGTTTTTTGTTGTTGTTGTTGTTTTTTGAGATTGGCTTACTCCATTAGCATGATATTCTCCATCCATTTACCTGCAAATGCCAAATTTTTATTCTCTTTTAATGCTGAGTAATATTCCATGGTGTATATATACCACAATTTCTTTATCCATTCATCTGTTGAAGGGCATCTAGGTTGGTTCCACAGTTTAGCTACTGTGAATTGTGCAGCTATAAACATTGAAGAGGCTATGGCACTATAGTATGCTACTTTTAAGTCTTTTGAGTATAGACCAAGGAGTGGGATAGCTGGATCAAATGGTTCCATTCCAAGTTTTCTAAGGAATCTCCATACTCCTTTCCAGATTGGTTGCACTAATTTGCAGTCCCACCAGCAATGTATGACTGTGCCTTTTCCCTCACATTCTCACCAACACTTATTGTTGTTTGTATTCTTGATAAGTGCCATTCTGATTAGTGTGAGATGAAATCTTAGAGTAGTTTTGATTTGCATTTCTCTAACTACTAGAAATATTGAACATTTTTTCATATACTTGTTGATTGATCGAATTTTCTCTTCTGAGAAGTGTCTGTTTATCTCCTTAACCCATTTATTGATTGGGTGGTTTTTTTATTTTTTATCATTGTTAAGTTTTTTGAGATCTTTATATGTCCTGGAGATTAGTGCTGTATCTGACGTGCATGTGGCAAAATTTTTTACCAAAATACGGGCTCTCTGTTCACCTCATTTATTGTTTCTTTTGATGAGAAGAAGCTTTTTTAGTTTGAATCCATCCCACTTATTGATTCTTGATTTTATTTCTTGTGCATTAGAAGTTTAGTTAAGAAAGTCGGGTCCTAATCCAATGTGATGAAGGTTTGGGCCTAGTTTTTCTCTATTAGGCACAGGGTCTCTGGTCTAATTCCCAGGTCCTTGATCCACTTTGAGTTGAATTTTATGCATGATGAGAGAAAGAAATTTGGTTCAATTTTTCTGCATATGGATTTACAGTTTTACCAGCACCATTTCTTGAAGAGACTAGCTTTGTATTATAGTTTAAGGTGTGGTATTATGTTGCCTTCTGCTTCACTCTTCTTGCTAAGGATTGCTTTGGCAATTCAAGGTCTCTTATTTTTCCAAGTAAATTTCATGATTGCTTTTTATATTTCTATAAGGAATGATGTTGGAATTTTAACTGGAATTACATTGAATCTGTATAGAGCTTTTGATAGTATGGCCATTTTGACAATATTGATTCTGACTATCTAAGAGCATGAGAGATTTTCCCCTCTTCTAAGATCATCTTGAATTTCTTCCTTTAGTGTCCTGTAGAGATCTTTCACTTCTCTTGTTAAATTGATTCCAAGTATTTATTTTTTTTTAGACTATTGTGAATGGGGAAGTTTTCCTAATTTCTCTTTCAGAGGATTCTTCACTGATGTATAGAAATGCATTTGATTTATGGGTATTGATTTTACATCCTACAACTTTTCTGAACTCATTTATTAATTCTAGAAGTTTTCTGGGTCCTTTAAATATAGAATCATGTCATCGGCAAATAATGATAGTTTGAGTTCTTCTCCTATTCGTATCCCTTTAATTTCTTTCATCTAATTGCTCTGGCTAGTTTCAAGTACTATGTTAAATAGAAGAGGTGAAAGAGGGCATCCCTGTCTTGTTCCCATTTTTAGAAGGATTGCTTCTGATTTTTCTTCATTTAGGATGATGTTGGCCTTGTATTTACCATAGATAGCTTTTACAATGTTGAAGTATGTTCCTACTACTCCTAGTTTTTCTAGTGTTTTGAACATGAAAGGGTGCTGTATTTTGTCAAATGCTTTCTCTGCATCAAATGATATTATCATATGATACTTATCTTTGAATCTTGCCATGAAGAATTATGTTTATTGATTTCCATATATTGAATCAACCTTGCATCCCTGGAATGAACCACACTTGATCATAGTGCACTATTTTTTAAAATATGTTTTTGTATATGATTTACCAGAATTTTATTGAGAATTTTTACATCTATGTTCATCAGGGATATTTCTCTGAAATTTTTTTTCCTTGATGTATCTCTGCCTGGTTTCAGTATCAGGGTGATACTGGTCTCATAGAATAGTTTGGAAAGTTTCCTTCCTTTTCTATTCTATGAAATAATTTGAAGAGTATTGGTGTTAATTCTTCTTTGTAGGTCTTGTAAAACCCAGCTGTGAATCCATCTGTTCCCAGGCTTTTCTTGTCTGGTAGACATTTGATGGCATCTTCTATGTCCTTACTTGAAATTGATCTGTTTAAATTTTGTATGTCCTCCTGATGCAGGTTGTGTTGATGATATACCTGTAGAAATTTGTTGGTGCTTTTGAAGTTTTCTATTTTATGGCAGTATATATTTTTCAGAATAGTTTTTATTTGTCTTCCATATTTCAATTATTTCTGTCATGATATTTCCTTTTTCATCACAAATTTTAGTAATTTGAATTTCCTCCATCTTTTCTTTCATTAGCATGGCTATAGGTTTGTCAATTTTATTTATTTTTTTATACAAGCAGTTTTGTGTTTTGCCACATTTTTTTTCAATTGTTCCTTTGTTTCAATTTCATTGATTTCACACCTGATATTAATTACTTCCTGTCTTCTACTACTTTGAGTGTGAGTTTGTTCTTTTTCTGGAGCTTTGAGATGTAATGTCAGGTCATTTATTTGTTTTCTTTTTATTCTTTTAATGAATGAGTTTAATGCAATGAACTTCCCTCTTAGTACTGCATTCATAATGTCCCAGAGATTTTCATATGTTGTATTGGAGTTCCCATTTGCCTCTAAGATTTTTTTTTAATCTCCTCCCTTATGTCTTCTGTTATCCATATGTCATTCAATAGCATATTATTTAGTCTCCAGGTGTTGAAGTAGTTTCTATGTTTTAATCTGTCATTGATTTATAATTTTATTCCACTATGGTCAGAAAGAATGCAGGGTAGTACCTATTTTTTTGTATTTGCTAAAACTCGCTTTGTGACATAACATATGGTCTATGTTTTTGAAGAATCCATGTACTGCTGAAAAAAATGTGTATTCGCTCATTGATGGGTGGAATATTTACGCATTTCTATTAAGTCTAAATTATTAATTATTTTATTGAGTGCTATGGTTTCTTTGTTTAGTTTTTGTTTGGAAGATCTATCCAGTGGTGAGAGAGGTATATTAAAGTCATCCAGTATCATTGTGTTGTTGTCTATTTGATTCTTGTATTGAGAAGAGTTTGTTTGATATATGTAGATGCTCCATTTTTGGGGGCATAGATATTTACAGTTGTTATGTCTTATTGATGTATAATTTCCTTAAGCAGTATGGAATGACCTTCCTTATCCCTTTTCACCTACTTTGGTTTGCAGTCCACTTTATCTGATATGAGGATGGAAACCCTTGCTTGTTTACATGGTCTAAGTGAATGATATGTTTTTCCCACCCTTTCACCCTCATTCTGTGGATGTCTTTTTCTGTAAGATGTGTCTCTTGAAGGCAGCATATTGTTGAGTCTTTTATTTTTAATCCAATCTACTGGCCTGTGTCTTTTAATTGAGGAGTTTTGGTCATTTATATTCAGGGATATTATTGAAATATGATTTGTATTCCCAGTCATTTTGGTGTATTTTTGGTTTATATCTTGACTTGGTTTCTCCTTTTATTGGCCTTTACTTTAATGTAGGTCTTCCCTTTGCAGACTTTTAGTGTTGTTTTTCATTTCCTCCTCATGGAATATTTTTCTCAGAGTGCTCTGTAGTGCATACTTTCTCACTGTAAATTTTTTCAACTTTAGTTTACCATGAAAGATTCTTATTTCATCATCAAATCTGAAGCTCAATCTTTCTGAATATAAGATTCTTGGTTGGCATCCATTTTCTTTCAGAGCTTGGTATATATTGTTTTAGATCTCTTGGCTTTCAGGGTCTGGGTTGAAAAATCTGCTGAGATCCAAATTGATCTCCTCTATGTAATCTGATCTTTCTCTCTCGAGGTCTTTAAAATTCTATCCTTATTGTGTATGCTAGACATTTTCATTATAATGTGCCTTGGTGTAGATCTGTTGTAGTTTTGTACATTTGGTGTCCTCTAAGCCTCTTGTATTTGATTTTCCAATTCATTCTTCAGGTTTGTGGACTTTTCTGATATTATTTCATTGAAGAGATCGTGCATTCCTTTGGTTTGAAATTCTGTGCCTTCTTCTATCCCAATAAATCTTAGATTTGGTCTTTTGATGCTATCCCATAATTCTCAGATGTTCTATTCATGGTTTCTTACCATCTTCTCTGTGCATGCCAATTTAATTTCAAGATTGTATATTTTATCTTCATTATTTGAGGTTTTGTCTTCTAGGTGATATAGTCTTTTGGTGATACCATTGAGTTTTTAATTTGGTTTACTGTTTTCTTCTTTTCAAGGATTTGTGATTTTTTTCTCTCTTTCTTGAAGTAATCTTTAACTACCTGTATTTGTTCCCTTATGCCTTTGTTGGTGTGATCAGTGGTTGCCTGTATTTGTTCTCTTATCTCTTTGTTGGAGTGATCAATATTTGCCTGTATTAGCTCATTTACATCATTCTATAATTCACTAATTATTTTAATTATGCTCATTCTGAACTCCTTCTCTGACATTTCATCAACTTCACTGTCAATGGATTCTATCATTGTAGTATCTTGGCTTTAGGGAGGGACTTTCCTCCCTTGTTTTTTCATGTTGACTATGTATCTTCCTTTCTTGTAGTGTGGATTTAAGGTTTTCCAGTTGCTACCCTAATAATCTTGTATTGTCCCTGCAGATTACCTGTACCACACCTCGGTGTTTGCTTCCATCCCCAGCACGTATCCCAAGATGGATGCTACTGTAACTAAAGATGGTGGCAGTGGTAGAAGAATTAAGTCAAGGTAGCAGTGGGGCGTTCCAAAATGTATGCAACCACTTTCAGAGATGGGGCTGCAAGAGTGGAACTTACAATGGCTTTGCACTTCCTGTTCAAAGATGAAACACTGGGGCATGCTGTGTTATGGCAGGCTGCTGCCTCCTGGCCCTGTCTGTTGTGCAACTACTATATTGGGAGGTATATGTAGATGGCTGCAGCATCCCAAGATGGATGTGGGCCGGGGAGTAATGCATTTTTAAGTGGGGAGCCATGATGTGAACCTCCACTGTGCACAAGGGTGGTCCTGGTCCTGGGCTCTCACATAGATCAGCAGGGGTGGTCCTGGATCTTGGTCTGGGCTCTAGTGTTGGTTGATGACCAAAATCTTAGATTACTTGAATATGGTATATTTTGGAGTCTTATAAATAATATTTGTACCCATCTGAAGATATAAATATGTACCTATACAGTAATCTGGCACTTGAACCTTAATGTTTTTTCTCAATTATTTTTTATTTGTGCTAGGTATAATATAAGCCCCTCAAAGATGTTCATATGCTATTGCCCCAAATCTGTAAATATGCTAACTTAGAGGGCAAAATGCGAGTTCATATATATTTGACTATTTAGTTGAGAAATTGTTCTGAATTATCTGGAGGGGGGCCAGATGTATGCAGAAGAGCCCTTAGTAGAGGAAGGCAAAAAGTTGAAGAAAAAGAAATGATGACAGAATCTGAGGTCAAAGTGATGGAAATATAGGAGACAGTGAAGATGAACAAGCCCTTGAACCTGGAAAAGATAAGGAAACTGTCTTTTCCTTACAGTCTCCCAAGGAAACACAGCCCTGCCCTCATTATTGAGCTGTATGAAAGCCAGACAGGTAGGGTAATGCATTTGTCTTGTTTGAAGTCACTAAGTTCCTGGTTTTATTTGTAGTTGCAATAAAAATGAATATGAAATATTAATTTTCAATATATCTAGCAATTATTGAGTCTGTGGTGTGATTTTTTCCTTTGCAAATTAGTTCATGTTAATCTTAGTTATTTTATCCATCCTATTCTCAAATACCAGACATGCCATCTTTATCATGTACTTAATAAAAGTGTGAATTTATTATATTTTCCTATCATGTGCTGCCAGTAAATCTAGCAATACTATCTGCATTTCAGTCTTTATTCCTTCTACATAGAAAAAGGTGCTCTTTCTATTGAATGCTCTTATTTTTCTATCTGTACTGAAATTCTTTCCTCTTATGTGTGCTTACTAACTTGTCATGTCTCTGTATTCCCAACTGCCTCCTCATCAGACTATAAACATTTTTAACTCAATTCTCTCACCCCCTCTGGATATTCAAACCAGATACAGATTAAAATTTTTTAATTTTATTAAATTGTGTAATAATTAGAGTAATCATAGGAGAATTTATAATGTATATTATAAAATTATCCTATTAACATGATTCTTTTGGCTTACAGGAAAACCATCACTGTCATCTCAACCTCCTTGCTCATATTTCTTTCTTATTCACTTGTGTAATAATGTTTGAGAATTATTAAATAAAATGACAGTAGCTTTAGACTCTGCTTAAATTTTTATTTAATGGAGACATTGCCACCAATAGTATGGTTTAATGATTGGCTTCAGTTGGAGAGTCATAATTTGGTAAGGGATATATTCTTATATTATGATTTGCTCTCAGAAAAGATTTTAAATTCAGTTTGGCAGTTGTATTTCATATCTAAAAATTATGTTATTATTTTTGCTGTGCTTTCTAATTAAAAGTATTAATTTGAATTTCTTAAGAGATTATTTTTTCAGCGAATGGAATAAAACATACACAATTAGTCATCTGTATTCATGGATTACACATTCAGTGACTCAACCAAATACCAATGGAAAATATTTTTTTAAAAAAATCATCTACACTGAACATACACAAACAGTTTTAGTTCTGTTACTCCCTTAAAAATATAGTGCAAGTGTAATACAAATTTACATAAACATGTATGTTATACTAAGTATTTTAACTATTATAGACATGATTTAAAAAATATGAGAAGATGTGCCTTGGTTCTGTGCAAATGCTACTCAATCTTATCTAAGACACATGAGCATCCTTGGATTTTGATTCTGGAGCCAGTCCAGAAAGGATTGAGGGAAGACTATGAAGTTCTTTTGTGTTGTTCTTTTAATGTAGTTTTAGATTGTATTTGTTTTCTTTTTTCAAGCAATCATCTACTAGATGATATTGAATCATATATTTAGCTATTCTTAAGCAAAATTAACTAAGCATGTTTGTATAACAAGGATGAAGCAACTGTGAGAATAAGGGAGGAAACAGTTGAGACTATGCTGGACATAGTTGAGGAAAACATACGTAGCCTGTTTTGCAGAAAGCAATCAAATCCAATTTCTAGCTTCTCTGGACTTAGAATGTGTTACACTACTGATTTCTAATGAATATTTCACGTTTAAAATTCTGTAATGTTTTATGAAATGTAAAATTTCAATAATACTTGGACAAATAAATTCTAGGAACCAAACAACTAATACTGTGTAAGAGAATCTTAATATTTATAGCATGTATTAGATACCTATTGCTAAAAGGGGGGGCTAGGGGGATGCCACGTGGGTCCTGCTCGACAAGTTGGGGTCCAGAAAAGATGAGGGAGGGGTCTTCAGGGAGGAAGACAATATGGGGTCTTTCTGAACTGTGGCAGTCCACGGAGCCAAATTCCCCAAGCCCCGGGATGTAGATAAAGAATCTGCTCTGCCCCAGTGAGACACAAAAACACTGGAGCGAGATGCAGAAAACACCATTTATTCTAGGAACTACAGAAGCTTAAATACACTCTTGGACCAATCAGATCAAAAGGTCACAAACAAAGGGGTGCACTCTGGCAAGAGCAGTCTATTAGCATAGAATGGGAAAGGATGGAAGGGAGGAAGGTATGGAGAGTACTCCTACAGATATCTTAGGGGTTTCTGAAGTTCCTTGCTACTGTCACATGGGCACTATTGAAATGAAGGCTCAAATCCAGTAGTGGAAAACAAAACTTAGAAATTGACTTTGGATTATAAAGTTTATTGTTTCCCATTGCAGAACTGAGCTGTTAGCATTTTATTTTTATTTTTAACTTTTTTGAGGGTACCAGGGATTGAACCCCCAGTGTCACTGAGTCACATCTCCAGGTAATTTTATATTTTATTTTGAGAAAGGGTCTTCCTCAATTGCTTAGAGCTTTGTTAAATTGCTGAGGTGGACTTTGAATTTGCTATCTTCCTGAGCCACTGGGATTACAGGTGTGTCACACCATGCCCAGCTCAAGCTGATAGTTAAGTAGTGTCACAATAAACTTGAATGTGGATTAGACATAAATATTCTTTACCATGTCCTAATAACTAGGATTTTCATGGTTTTATTTCTAAGGAAGAGATTCCATACTACACATTGTATCCTTTCTGTTAATGTTTTCTCCCATCATCTGAGTCATACTGGAGATCATATGTATTCTCAACTCACATTTCTTCAAATGGCATTTATAACAAAACAATACCTAGGATGAGTTTGCATTAAATCAGTGTTAATCACTTCATTGTATTATTTTTGTGGAAAAGATATTGGAATTTGAAAAGCACTTGTAATTTTTTTGAAGGAAATTAAAGTGATCTCAAAATGACCCAGAATGATTCAAAATAAACCATCTGATTTGGCTATAGGAATCAAAGATAGATTATAACTCACATTCTGAAGTAATATTTCATTTTAATTACCACAAATAAAACAAAATAAAAGTGAAGAAATGTTGAAAGCTACAAAAATTAAATTATGTGGCAGTTAACAAAATAAGTTCAGTAGTGAAACAGAAAACATTGGTTACTTTTTAAACAAAGATTGTGATATAAGAATAAGAATTGAAGCCAAGATTTCAATTTGGAATGACAGAAACATGCTGTTGACTTTAACCATGAGATAGAAATGAATGATAGGAAACGTACGCAAGTGTTTGTCTTAGAAGCCATTAAAAATTCCTTTATTTCATAGTACGATGTGTTTTTAAAAATGGAAGAATAACATCTTTTTAGAGATGCATGAAAGTCTAAAACTGAAGGTAAAATATAGTTTACTTCCTAATTTTCAAATATGAAAGGCTTTCTGTAAGAGACAGTTGGAAATTGGTTCCCAAGAATGTGTAAAGAAAGTAATTAATTCATAAGACCTTTGGACTACATAATATTACAACCTGTAAGATCATCAGGAGAGCATCTGTTGAGGAAGATCTATGTGGTTTTCTTGTGACTCTTGTTTTTATCTCAAGATATAAATTTTTATTTGAAACTGAAAATTTGTTGTTCTTTCTTAAACTTCTATATGAATTCTCCACAGGAAAATAAAAAAAAAAAAAGATACTATAATAACAAAGGACATTAATCCATGTTTTTTCTTTCCTTTTCCCTCACAAAAGTACTTTTAGGATTGATGAACTTGAAACAGGTGGACTTTGAATTTGCTATCTTCCTGAGCCACTGGGATTACAGGTGTGTCACACCATGCCCAGCTCAAGATGATAGCTAAGTAGTGTCACAATAAACTTGTGCTTAGAGAATGTGGTTATTTTTTTTCCAAAATGTGAATTGAAAGTTTCAATTAATTTTATATGAACTCAAAAAAAAAAATCCATACATTTATACAACTTAAAATTGAATATTTAAGGGATTATAGAGTTTAATCTGAGTAAAAATAAATAAATAAATAAAACTATGGAATGGAGATAAATAGCAAAAAAAGAGTTATCATGAAAAATTCAAAGTAATATAGCAGAGGTGTGGCTCAGGAGTATAGCATCTGCCTAGTGAGCACTTGCTTAGCATGCACAGGGACCTGGGGTCAATCCTCAGAGACATAATATATAATAGTAATAAGAACTAAATTTAAAAAGGCAAGAATCAAAGACTGGTTTCAGTAGGAAGACTTTCATTGATAACTATGTAACCTATTATTGATTAGAGTACATGAATAAATCAAGATAATGCAATTGGGAGGAAATAAAACCTTTAATGTTATTTCCACAGGTTCTTGAGTTTCTAAGTTTATAAATGCTGGACAAAAAATGTCCATTGAATATCACCAAATCATTAACTAACAAAACAAAACAAAAAACTCCACCTGGAACAAATATAGTTTGGACAAAATCTAAGAAAACAATTAGAATGTGTTTGATGGCCTTTGAAAACACATTTGTGGGGAGCTAGCTCTATGCTACACCTTAATGACTAGCCATTGTGTGTAAATGGGAAAGGCACAAAGGAAGGAGAAACTATGTGATTGGTTTACATTTACTGTTGGTTCCACCGACGTGCAGCTCATGAACAGAATTCAGGGGGCTTACATGCCTTGCCACATGGGCAGCTGTTGCCTACATGCATTGTCTCTGATTGGCCCAACGGCCCTATAAGTTGAATGATTGTTTCGCAAATAAACCAGTGCCTGCTCTGACTGTACTCTCTAGCATGAATGATTGTCCTGCGGCAGGGCTGGGAACAGACAGCTAGTCGGCTCCAACTCTTCCCAACTTCCATGGCTAGGTGAATGTGGGGGTGCTGTAGTCCCGCTGGCTTGGGACAGACTGCGACCCCCACAACATTGAGATGTGTTTTTCCATGGAATCTAGGCAACACTGAAATTATGTACAGTCTCTTTTATCACAGGCAAAATGTTCCCAAAGATCATTTATGAATAGTACATAATCAGAGGAAAAATGCCTACAGAAATATAATACTTTGCATCCAAATGGTAATATTAATTTAGGCTAAAATATGTCATAAATAACTTTTTTCTTCTGGATTACATGTCAGATTAGGCACAGAACACAAATAGTGAGAATTCCTTTATATTCTCCTAATATACAGGACCACTGAGTGATGTCCTCAAAATGTACCACCTTTTCCTAATGCATATATTCTACATCTTATACCTGCATTTCCATCTATCATTATCAGAGGTTTCCCATTAACATACAGTAAAGAAAGACTTTTTAGTTTTACAATAACTTGTACTGAGGCTACTTCTTCCTCCAGCTAGTGCCAAATTTTCTTCTCCAAATTTCTTGAAAACAATATTTCCATACCCCAAAGTTTCTCAGAGATGTTTGTGTATATGTGTGTGTACTTACTTAGATTTCAGAAATACCTCCTCAATGTTTTCATTTTTTTCATCTAGCTCATTGGTCACTTCTTGGCTTTCCTTTAAACTTCCTCCTGAACTGCATAGCTATTGCTATTGTAATTTTAGTCCTTGAAGGATTTATTCTTTTCTATTTGCATTTAATGACTTACCAATCTTTTCAAATTTATATCTTTAAATTTTTATGTGCAAAAGTAAAACAAATGTGTATTTTCATAAGCTTCCATTAACTCCCAAATCATATATCTAACTGCCTACACTATGTCAATTAAGCATTAGTCTATTAGAATATATATACTGTTAGTTTCTTAGACATCTTAAACATACATCCAAAAGATCCTGTGGCATGCAGATATGTTCTTTCTATAGTCTTTCTGATTGCAATAAAGGGAATTCCCCCTCTCAGCTATACAAATTATAAAAACTGGAAATCACCTTTGACCATTTCCCTACAATTTATCTATAACTTACTTCCAGTATGTTACCTTAAACTCTTCTTTCTACATTTAAAAACATCTAAAACTCAACTAGTTCTCATAAGTCTGCAAAACCTAGTATATGCCATAATTACAATTAACCCACAGTACCTGCTTAATTATTGCTATAGATCAGTCTCTCTGGTTTCATGCATTTCCTTTTATCTATTTCTAACCCACAGCTAGAATTATATCGCTAAAGTAGAAGTCATATAATGCAGTTCATTCCTCAAAATCCCTCCATTCTTTTGCCATTTTACTCATAGTAAAAATAAAAAGCCTTAAAATGCTTTACAGTGTATAGTACAATGCTTAATATTTCCTTATTAACTACTGACAAATGCCTGCTTCAAAGGCTGTACTCTTTTTCATTCATCAGACTGGGGGACCCCTGCCCCCAAATATCTGCATTGCTCAATTATATGGCCCTTCTGAGATACTGTTCAAATGGCAAATATTCAGAAAGAGCTCCCATTTCTTTACTTATACTTCCCTGTTGCATTTACCACCAACTTTAAAAGAAAAAACCATTTATTTTACTTACATATGTAAGAGTGTTTGGAATATGCAGCCCTTAGGTTGGGTGAGAAATTTGGATTACTGCTTGAGATATTCTGACCTATATAAATAAAATCTGTGTCCATCCTGGATGAAAGTCTAAGCTCTAAACTAATTGAACACTATATTTCTATTGATAGAATGAATCATCAAATATATGATCATAATTTATAGACCTTATTTGGACTACAAGGGGAAGGTATGCTATCCAAGATATTTTAAATATCAGCATCTTGTTGTGGGGAGGAAGACTCTACAACCAGAGAGCTAAAACCAAAGTAGGAAAGAGAGGCTGCCAGACAAAATTTACAAAATAAATGCACCAGTTCATTTTATAGGAAGAATGATCCAGTGTTTCCAGGGAAGGTCTTGAAAAACCCGGGGAATGTGTCCCAAGATTATGAAATCCAGCTTTAAACACCTCCCAGGCTCACCATTAATGTCGTTTTAGGAACTCTGCCCAAATATCTTCTGCTCACAAATTCCTTTTTTTGTAAAACAGTTCCATGTGAATCATCACTGCCATCTCAACTCTTTCTAACCAGAGTGAACCTGAGTTGACTGAGTTCTTTTCTTTCCTTCTCTCTCTCCCTCTCCCCTGCCCCACCCCTCTCCTTCCCTCCCTCCCTCCCTCCCTCCTTCCCTCTCTTCCTTCTTTGCTTCTTTCTTTCCCTCCCTCCCTCCCTTCCTTCCTTCCTTCCTTCCTTCCTTCCTTCCTTCCTTCCTTCCTTCCTTCCTTCCTTTCTTTCTTTCTTTCTTTCTTTCTTTCTTTCTTTCTTTCTTTCTTTCTTTCTTTCTTTTTCTTTCTTTATTCTCTTTTTGTCAACTGGATTATAAAGCCCTGGAAGAGAGGTCATTGTTCTGTTGTGCTCTCAGTAGATTCATACTACCTAGAAAAATATAAGGCACATAATCATTGAATGAAATAACAAATAATGGTTGTCTTCAAACACTAAGTAGTCATAGAAAGAATGGGAGTTGGACTAGTATATTCAGAAAGAGAAATAGTAGGTGTATACTCACATGTATTAATTTGTATTATTAAGGGTAGAGATTTCTTTCTGTCTGTGACAATTATGTTTTTTATCTTTTATTTCCTTTATTGAGTGCATGTTTAAGAATGAGAAAAGTATATTGAGTATCTTTGATTTTCACATTGTAGAAATGTATGCCCAAATATTGTTTTAGTAATAATAGAGTTTTACGAAAATAATATGTAAAACCATTCATCAACCAGAAAAAAAAATCCTATAAATTAGTATGCAGAGAGGTAACTTTGGGTCAGAAATCTACTGTGGTTAAATAAAAGTGATTGGAACAAGGCACTCCTAAGCAGAAACCCAGCTTTTCCTCTTCTACTTGTTATAACATCTAGCTATGAAATTAAGTGGTATTTCCAATGAAGATTTATGAAGGTCAGTACAATGGACTTACACATAAACGTGAAAAAAAATTCTTTGGCCATAGTTTTCTCTGCTTCAAGATAAAGATGCTAATCTGAATTATAATTTGAAAAGATGATGCTATCCATCCAAAAATAGTGCTTATAAACATGAATTTAATATAGGAAGATAATATTTTAACACTAAAGAAAAATTACTCTGTTTATTGTATAATATAACATTAATATTATTTAAACAATTGGATTTTGTATTAACTAATAAACACCCAAATGGAAATCACAGTAATATTTAATAGTAACCTTAATAGTATTTTATACGGTTGAATTTAAGAATGACCTAATATTAAGAATAACAGTTTTGGCAGGCACACATTTTATTAAACATTGCAATAAAGTTCTTCAGAGAAAACAGATGCATAAGGATGTGTTCATGTGTACATATGTATGATTTGTTATATTTATATGTTTATCTTTTTTTTAAAAGAGATTTCATGGAAAAAATTGGCTCACATAATTAGAAAGCTGAGAAATTAACTCAGGAAAGTTGATGGTATAGTTTCAATTTGAGTCCAAAGGCCTGAAAATCATGAATCAAATGTGTTAAGTTTTAGTCCAAGTCTATCTATCTAATTCTGAGTATGAGAATATAAGACCAATAGCTCAGTTCAAAGAGAGAGTAGATTCTCTCTTACTCTATCTTTAGTTTTATTCATGCCTGCAGCAGATTGGAAAAGGCCCATCCATATTGGAGAGATGGGCAATTAGCTTCATTCAGTCTAACAATTCAAAGTATTTATCTCATTTAGAAGTACTCTTACAGATTCCTCCAGAATAATAAAATATATGGGTATCCTATAGCACAGTCAAGATAAAATATAAAATAAACCATTATAGACATTAAAGTAAAATTTTGCAACAGTGTTATAATTAATTTATAATTAAACAACTCATTAAAATTTTTATTTTCCTCTTCAGTAGCACGTGTGACATTCTTCAAAGCTTTATACATACTTTATTTTCTACTTTGTGAAAATTTGCATGCTATTTGAATGACATTTTGTAGAGTTTCAAAACAAAAAAAAATGCATGTAACAATTTTCCCTATTGTGCTCATCACCAAAAAAATGAATTCTAGTATTTTTTCAAACAAGTGAAAATGAAGAGCTTATTCGTTTTCAAAATGCTTGTAGTACTGTAATATTATTCATTGAAACTTTGAGGAAATATCTACATTTAAGCATACATCTAGTCATTTCCTGATATTTTATTTTGAAAATAAATATAAATTGAGAGATAAAATGATAGTTTTATGAAAATCAAAAGTATAATTGAATATACATGGCATAGAATATTTTTTCTGAATACAGTTCTTTTTGTGAAAGAAATAAAAAGTAATCATTCTAGAATTATTTCTATTGGGAAATTTAAGTTATTAAGAATGTCAGGAATGTAACTACATTAATGAACAGAAAGTGTGTTTTTTAATAAACATTTATTTAATAAACATTTATTTGAGGTGGAATTTAACTCCTTAAAGTATATTTAAATCAAAATATTAAAATATAATTAGCAAAGTCAGCTAGTTTTAATATTACAGAAATATCTTCACTGATATGCTCATACCCTATAGATTCTCTTTGTTTCTCTCTCTCTCTTGTGTGTGTGTGTGTGTGTATGTGTGTGTTGTACTAGGACTGAACCCAGGGGAGCTCTACCACTGAAATAACTATCCAGTTCTTTTTTAGATTTTGTATTGAGATAGGGTATCACTAAGTTTCTGAGTCTAGCCTCAGTCTTTATATCCTTCTGTCTCAGCCTCCTGAGACACTGAAATTGGAGGCTTACCCCACTGGGCCTGGCACCCTGAATATTTTCTTACTAGAGAAAAAAGTAAAAATGGAAGCTTGGGGAATATTTAGTAATCTATGTCATTGTTCACATACAAACCACTTAGAAATCTTTTAATTCATCTCCAAAACATAAACCGGATATGTTGTTTTCTCCATTTCTGATATTAGATTTAAAATTTTAAATACATGCCCAAATATTCACTGGCCTCCATGTTTATTGTGGCTTCCTAACAGCCTTCCATGAAAAGTCTGTTTCCCTTAACATATAGCTATTAATGAATATCAACCTACCCCAAAACTTAGAGACTGAAAGGAAGAATGCTTCAGTATTCGAAAATCTACAGAATTGTGAGAAATTTCTGATGATCTGGGCAGGGCTTTCCAGGGAAGTCCTGTTCTTGGCTTAGGCTTATTCTCATGTCCGGCAGTCAGCTGTTTCTTGGCCAATGTAAGATAACCTCAGCTTGTACTGGGGCTCTGTTTCATCTGTATTTTCTTTCACTAGGGTTAACTGTGCCTCTTTCCATGATGAGCTGAGGGGTACGAATGAGAAAGATAAGTTTGCAATGTCTAATGAATTTTTTTTTAAATTTTTTGGTTGTCAATGGATCTTTATTTTATTTCTTTGCATGTGGTGCTGAGAATCGAACCCAGTGCCTCACGCATGCTAGGCAAGCGCTCCACCACTGAGCCACAGCCCCAGCCCATGTCTAATGAATTTTAGGATAAGATATGGAAGACTCTTACTCCTATAACTTTCTACTGGCCAAAATTCACAAGTCTCCACCAGATTTCAGGGACACAGTAACAGAAATGAGAGTCCATGTAAAGGCACTTTGCAAAAGGTTTGACTATGAAGTGGTAAGATAAGGAAATGAGGATGTAACTGGAGTTCCATTTGTATCAATTGACCAAAGCTTCTGAAATTTATTTTCAAAACCATATTCTGATTTATGTTATTAAAATATGATCATTGTACTGCTCAAATCATTTAATGGCTTAATATGATTAGAATATGCTCATGAATGGTTTATTTATAGTACACATATTTTAAGTGAGATGTGTGTAATATTATCTATAATATTTAATGGTTTTCAAAATGATATTTAATTTATGTCATTTTATGTACTCATAAATACATCAAATCTTATCAAACAATATATTCTAAAATCCTTTTTAGACCTGCAATGATTTTTATAATAGTATGTCTTTTCTGTTCTTATTTTCTATTTCCTTCAGCAGAGACTTTTCCTATTAGTTCATCAGTATATCCCCAAATTGTCAATAAAAGCACAATATATGCAGTGAACTTGCACTAATTTCTGCAAAATGAATGAATGCATTATTGATTAATATGCAGATATTTCATAAAGATTTCCAGGAACACATTGGTTAAGAAACCTAATACTAGGAACTGTTGAGATATAAATATATGCCTCATTTTTCTTACACACACAAACACACACACACACATATATATATATATATACATCCTCTATGCTTTCCTATTATACTAGAAAGACTTATAGGGAAAGAAAAACAATTGAATTTCATCACATTCAACTTTATAAAATTCTGTCTTCCATGCTGCCACCATAGATATATACTTTTTTGGGGGGGTGATGACATGTAGGATGTATATACATTACCCCAAAATCAAGACTATTGAAAAATTCGATAGCATAGCAGAGTGAACTCTTCCTGCACTCTAATATTACAATGCTTCACACCAAGGAAATACCTTCTTTTATCTCTATATACACTACACCATACTGTACCAAATTTTAAATTGGGTCCAATAATGTATGGAAGCTTCTTATAACAAACATTATAGGGTCAAATGAAAAAGTTAAGCAATAGGCAGTGAACTCCATAAAATATTACTTGTAATTATACTGAGTTTGGTAACTTTAGTTTTAATTGTTAGTAATGACATTCAATAAGTTGAATGCATTGTGGACCTGTATCCTGATGTATTTATGTACATCAATAAATTTATTTATGAATTTATGTATTTATGTGTATCAATAAATTTATTGAGTGAATCTAAAATCATGTGTTTCTGTGTGTGTATGTGTGTAGAAACAGAGTGAGAGAAAGAGAGGAAAATGACTAAGAGAGAGATGAGCAATATAAAGCACATAAATAGGTAACTATTAATAATTAATCGGGCAAAGGCTTATGCATTTCTTTATAATATTTTCTTATAACTTTCTATGCATTTGATCTTTTTCCAGGTAAGTTTTCACATTATATACATAATAACAAATCAAGTCAGAATTTACAACACTATAAACATTGTTGTTCTCCCTCATCTTGACCTATACGTCTCACCTTAAAATGTTTCTCCATCATGCCCTCTGCAGGTTGTTTACACGTATTAGGACCTGACTAAACAACTACTGATTTGAGTAGGACTTATTCTATGGATTTTTTTGTAGTGATGTGTATCAATATATGTTAGGTAGAAAAACTGAGATTTTACTTTTTTTTTTTCAATGACTTTTAGCAAGGTAATTAAAGTTTGCAATCTGATACTTTGATATTTCAGAACTTGGTATACAAGTGCCTGAAATCAGAATTTAAGTTATTTTTTTTCCTGAATTTCATCATGCACCCTGTTGTATTGCATGCTTTGGTGCCATCTCCATTGGAACATTGTCCCACTTCTTCCTTCGCTGCCAGAAAAGGCACATTATATAGTGTTTCCCTGAATTTTCACTAGTCCTTATATGTTATTTCCAGGGACCTTCTCCCATTGCAAAACAACAATGTGTATGTCCACATAGATTTTAACCACAACCTTCTGGCTACTTGTAGGTCCAGCTAGATCTCACTGGGCTAATGAAGTCTAAAGGGATGGAAGGCAAACTGTAAGAGTATAATAATCTCTCTGCTTTATGCTGGCTTTCTTTAGTGACAGAATGTCAATATTAGTATATGAAGGCAAATATAAATGTTGGAGCATTTGAGGAAGTACTTAACATTTTCAGCTGTCCTTTAAAATTTCTTCCTTAGTATAAATATGCATCTAGCACATATTTTTTGGCTTAACAAACACGATAACAATGCAGTCTATAATGCATGTTACTGTAAATCAAAATCAACCTATACATGTTCAAATTTTGCTTCATTTTCCTAGTACATTATAGAGTAGCTACAGAGCACAAAAATTTGAGGTATTAGTTGCTATTTATCATCAGAATCTTTTCTCTGTACTTCAATCCATCTTCCACCCAGTTTTTGTTTTCTGGATCGTTTGTCTCAACCCAGCTAACTTCAAGACATCAATCTGTCACTGTTTTGTCTTTCTTCTTGTGGTCCAGGTATATCACTGTCAGAAAATAGTTTAGGGCTGGGATTGTGGCTCAGTGGTAGAGCGCTTGCCTTGCATGTGGGAGGCACTGGGTTCGATCCTCAGCACCGCATATAAATAAATGAATAAATAAAGGTCAATCAACAAATAAAAAAAAACAAAAAAATTTAAAAAAAAGAAAATAGTTTAACCTCTATTATATTAACATCAGTTCTTTTCATCTTCTTTTTTAAAAATATTTTTTCAGTTGTAGATGGACACAATATCTTTATTTTTTTTTCAATATCTTTATTTTATTTATTTTTATGTGGTGCTGAGGATCGAACCCAGTGCCTCACACATGCGAGGCAAGCACTCTACCACTGAGCCACAATCCCAGCCCGTTCTTTTCATCTTAAAGTTTCTATCAATTACCCACTATAGTGCAATTATATCTTCACAGAAGAAAACATTGGAAAGTCCAGCTGGGAAGCAGGTAGTCATGGATTGTTGCTCAAGGTTTTTATATAGGTGATTAGAACTAACAACATGAGACAATGGCTTCGCTATAAGACAATCAGATAAAAATTTTTTTGATCTCCAAGTGAGGGCACTAGAGCAGAGCAAGATGAAGTGCCTAGTATTCAAGCCAAATAAAAATTATTTATAGCTGAATAAGTCCCAAGGCATCTTCTGACCCATTAGGAATGTCTGAGTTTAGTCTATGACTCTTACAATATATCTAGACATAGAGTTTATTGAAATCATAGAATTTCAGTGGTTAAGAAGTGACCTTAGAAATCAATTATTCTATTCTGTACCTGATATGCAGAGATTTATATATTTATCGGATACATTTAACAGTAGAATATTCTGTTTAGCTGAGATAAAAGAAGTAGATGTTTATTTAGTCTTAATGTGGTGATTGTTTGAATTTTCTAATGCTTTACTATAAAAAGGTACAATTTATATTATATGACAGTTTAGAAGGTTTTCATTTGCAATCTTGTAACTTTATTAAAGAAAACATTTTTTTAAGAAAAACTCATGGTTGACAGTATATCTTTTCAATATTTTATATTTTTGGTGTCTTATACTTAGGCTACACTTGATACATGTTTATAATATTAAATTTAATTCAGTATTTCAGTCTTGTTAATTGCACAAAGTCTTTTGTTTCCTAAATTGTAACTACTTCTAATTGTTGAGATACACAATTGCAGTTTTAAAAGCATTGGAAAATTAATGGTTCTCTGAAATAAGGTAACACATATTCTGCACGTTTAACTATTTCTAAGACATACTAATATATACATACTAATTATTGGAATAGTTGTATGAAAAGATGTTTCAAAAGATCCACTAGAGTATCTTTAATACAATTTACCTCTTTTTAACTCTTTGGACATAAGCTAATATTTACTTTCATAAAACATCTTAATGGAAAAGGGAAATAAGTATATGTTCTGGTTCCATGGCTTAAAAATGTCATATTCTTTACTCAGTACTGCAGTTTAGATCTGAATGTCACCCAAAATTTCAGAGGCCAAAGGTTTAGTTGCCAGCCTGTAGAGAGTCATCCTTGTGCTATGTGTGGACCACAGCATCGTAGCCATTTGAATAGGAGAATCTGGTGTCTAGAAACACCATTCAATATTTTGTCTGGTTTGTCATATCCCTAGCTTTATGTATGACTGCATGTATGTTGTGATTCTACATCACATACAACCAGAGAAATGAAAAGTAGTGCTCCATGTGAACACTGTCTGCTATCATGTATACCTATGCAGAATAAATAAAGTTTAAAAAATAAAAAAAAATATTTTGTCTGGTTTGACTACCCAGAGTTCCAATCCCTATTCAAGCTCTGCCAAAAGTACCACACAGCACCAGAGATGGGCTGACCTGCTGTAGCCGCCCAACCCCTCTGAGATGGGTGTGATCTGCCAAGATGCCAATCAACCTGCTGACTGCAAGACTCCACCCTTGAATCCTCATCCCTGCCCTTGATGCACCCCTTTAAATAAACCACGGGAATCATCTTCTCTTGTCTAGCTCTAGCTCTCATGTGGACTAGACCTATCAGGGGCTCTGATTTTTGAAACTATAATTGTGTCTTTGTCTTTTGTTTTTTACTAATTATTTTAGACTTTAATTTCTCAGGTGGCTTACATCCTCCTTGGCAGGAAGAAGAACCCCTCAAGAAGATGCTAGACATCTCTCCACATCAGCCTGTGGCATTATTGGAAGGTGGTGGAACCTTTGGGAGATGGGGCCTAGTAGCAGGAACTTAGGTCATTGGGGCAAGCACTTGAAAGAAATATCAGGACTCTCCTTCCTACTTGAATACCATGAGGTAAGCAACTTTGCTCCACTCTGCATTTCCACCATGATGTTGTGTCTCACCATAAACCCCTAAATAATGGAACTGACATTGGACTGGAACTTTTGAAACTATCAGCCAAAATATTTTTTTGCTCCTTAAATTGATCTTCTCAGATACAGCCATGGAACATTAATTAACACACTGAAAATTGGAGAATTTGGAATGATGTAATCATATTCTATTATTTTACTGGCTGGAATGTGACTTGGGAGACAGAGTCTATTCACCACATTAGTCATAGGGCTACTCTGGATTGAGAATTACAGACTATTGCCAAACACCAATACCTGATTTCTTCTTCTTCTGGGAAGCACATAAGGCTATGCTTCCCTGCCCTCTTGAATGTAGAACCTAATACTTTGCAAAAGAAGGGGGAGGAGGAGGAAGAAGAGGAGGATGAGGGGGAGAAAAAAAAATGAAATGCATGACTTCTGAATTGATTGATATGTTTTTCTTTCTCTTTCTATGCTAAAGTGAGTTGGAAGACATATCTGGTAATGATAGCATCATGCAGTAGAAATGGACTGAACTCATCAGTTAATGCCAAGATAAACACTACTCAAAGAGCCAGTAGAGTGAAGTTGACATTATCATATCAACAAAGAATTTCTTGTGTTGTCACTGAGGCTTCTGGGTTTCAAGCTCACTGTAAGATGAAATAGCTGATCTTGTATATTTTTTGCATCTTAAGTCTTGTAGACAGCATTAGATAAGGCAAAACAGAGGAAGAATTAAGGAAGGTATTTTAATTTTGATAAGTAAATCTTTGATCCTATGAAGATGTATTCAATTAAAAGGTAGACAAGTCTAAAATTTTAAATAATTGTCAGGATGCTTAGATATGACATACTATTTTTCTTTTTGGTCAAAAATGATTAGGTAGGGAAATAAAAATACTCTTTTTTGCAAATATGTTCTTTATTCATAGGCAAGCGTTTAATCTGTTAGAAAAATGTTTTCTCTCATAGGGATGCTCACTAAATTATTTTTCAAAACTTCCTAACATATTAGTTTATAAATATTTTGAAAGTAGGTACCATAGATGTAGTTTATTTAATATCAGAAAATAAATGTTTTTCTACTTTTCCTTTCCTTGAAAAGGAAATATTAATAGTTTCCACCAAGGCAATTTGATTTAATATTAAATTAATTATTCTATATTTTGTAGGTTGAGTTTTTCTAGTTGCAGGCTGAGACAAATTTTACTTTGCATGATTCATTTTTTGTTGTTTGTTTGTTTGGTACTAGGGATTGAATCCAGGCGCGTTGAACCACTAAGCCACGTCCACAGCCCTTTTATAATATTTTTTTGAGACAGGGTCTCATTGAGTTGCCTAGGGCCTCCCTAAATTGCTGAGGCTGGCTTTGAACTCGCTATCCTCCTACCTCAGCATCCTGAGCTGCTGGGATTACAGACGTGTGCCACAGTACCCTCTGTGCATGATGTTTTAAACATTTGTAAGTTTAACACTTGTGTAAGGGAGGAAAAGTATGAAAAATTATCCAGCCTAGCTGCAAGATACGTCTGGAAATTGCTTCAACTGACCTCTTGGAGAAACTGTAGTAAGAATGCCATTCCAATTTGTCTGTAGTTAGGCTAAAATGATTTTTTTTTTATCACATAACAATCTGTGATTGCATTTGGCCCACCAAGGAAGGTAAATATTGGTCAGGACTATTTGTGCTTCACCATCCACTACACTATGTAAAGTACGTAGAACAAAGTGAATATATTATAGATGCTTTTTAGTTTTCACAGTATAACAGCAAAATGTATATTACCTATATTAATACATTAATATTTTAATTATATTAAAATTAAGCATGGGTACTATGAAGGAAATTTTATTTTATTTTTCAAATATTGTTCATTAGTGGTTTAAATATCATTTAATGCATACTGTGAGAAGCATAGCATAGAAAGGAGTTATAATTGGTTTCTTCCCTTTGCAATTTCACAACCCCTGAACTAAATGGTTGTTTTAAATGGCCCTCTTGTTTTAGAGCCAGAATAAATTTATTTTAGATAAATAAATAAAAATAAATATATAATTCATATATTTAAAATATTACTTCAGGACAATTTAGGTGAAAGAAATCTGGATCTGGCTTTGTCACCTGTGGAGCTTTTCAATGCTCTTATTTAATGCAATCTCTTGGGATGTCCCACTTGCAGTTACTCAAGGTAGAATATGTCTGATCTGGATGGCCATTCTATTTATCAATTTGCCCTTAGCCTTAATTCTAGCAGTTTATCCCACAGAGAATGCCTCTGTACATTAACCTTTTTCCTCCAGGGAAGGTTACATGACTAGGTAGCTTTAAAGTTTACTCAGACTTGATTATTTTAGAAGATATATTTGGACACTGGAAAAACTCAAGCATGCTTGGAATAAAAACCCTAAAAGTCAGTTCACAATTCCATTCATTCATTCTCTCTCATTCTCTCTCTCTCTCTCTTTTCCCACCCCTCTTTCTCTCTCCCTCTCCTCAACATACTCTTTCTCTCAACACTCTCTTTATCTCTTCTCAACACTTTCTCTCCCTCCTCAATTCTCTCCTTCTGACTATCTATCTGCCTACCTACCTGCCTATCTATCTCCCTCTCTCTTCTTGATTCTGTGGGCACACTCACTCAGTTTTTTAACTTGTCAGTTTAGAGGTTTCAAATTTCTTCCTGAAAGAAATTCATGTCTCCAGGATTGATGCTCCTGCACATCCATCTTCACTGGGTTTGAAGTTAGGCTATGCAAACAAACTACTACAGGGTAATAATAGGAAAGAATCTTATTTGTAGATTTCTCATGTCCTGTATAGTGAATTTGATAGACCATGAATAAAATCTAGATTTTTGCTAGCATTGCAGCATAGAAGAATCAAACATTCTTTTTTTGTGGGGTGGGGGGCAGGTATTGAACTCAGGGGCACTCAACCAGTGAGTCACATCTCCAGCCCTGTTTGGTATTTTATTTAGAGGCATGATCTCACTAAATTGTTTAGTGCCTCACTTTTGCTCAGGCTGGTTTTGAACTCCAGATCCTCCTGCTTCAGCCTCTGAGACACAGGGATTACAGGTGTTCACCACCGTGCCCAGCCAAACATGCTTACATGAACTAAAAATCACTATTTTATCAAATACGTTTAAGATGTACATAGGATTTAATCTAGCAATTTCTATGAATTTATCCTGTAGAAATACACAAGGGAATTTACAGAAAACATTCAATCCAAGATTTTTTTTGAGCGGAAAAGGCAAAGACGACTTAATTTTTTCTTAGAATGTGAGGTTTTTTTTTGTTGTATCCAAATGAAATATTATTCTATGCATACAATAATGAATAGACATATATAATAAATTCAGAGGAAATTTTAGTGTTGAGTAGATGAAAAAATATGAAGTATAATAATATATTTTACATATTTATTAGTATATATGAATGTACATATATAGATGTAAATTTGCATGACTTGATATTTTCTGAAAAAAAATTAACAAGAAATTGTTAATGCATAATTTTAAACAAATTTATTCTTATTCGCCAATGAAATATATTTTTGTGTTATATATTTCAGGAATATGTCAGTATAATTTAAGTGATATATACTACAGTAAGAATTATTACTTTGTCCAAAAGATAGTTATTTATATAAAATACATTGAATAAATGTCAATTGAAGTGTAAAGAATCATATAAATAAATACCAATTAAATGAATGAATATAAAAAGTTGAGAAAAAAGTATGTACCAACCAATCTATATTCAGGACTGAGATTGATATAACAAAGAATTTCTTTGGTTTTGACTTTCTGAACGAATTAGAATGTGTTAATAAGAAGACATTAAAGTTTAAGCAAATTAGCCTCTTGTGGACATAAGAGACACTAATTTGTGGATATAAAGAAAATAATTGAAAAAAATCTGAAAGTAAATAGCAGAAAAGTCAGTAGAATAGAGGGAAAGGTACAAGGGGAAGGAGGAGGAGAGGGAATGGGTACTACAGAGGACTGAATTAGAACAGATAATATTCCATGATTTTATAATTTTGTCAAAATGAATCCTAATGTTATGTATAACTGAAAGGAACCAATAAAATACAAAAATAAATTATGTATATATTTACTTTTGAATTAAATAATGACATAAGTAAGAAAACATTTTTTAGTTTATTTTTTAAAAACTCATTTTTAATATATTTAATTATAATGAATATTATTTTTCTTCTTCCTTTATTTTTGCTAACTTGAATTGAACCAATGGGTTATTATCAATGAGGTACTCCCCCAGATCCCCAACCCTTTTTATTTTTGATTTTGAGACATGGTCTCATAATTTGCTAGGGGTCTCTCTAAGTTTCTGAGATTGACTTTGAACTGGTGATCTTCCTGCCTCAGCCTCTTGAGCCATATTTTCCTTCTTAAACTATAGCAGCATAGGAAGGAATTAGACTAGAAAGTAAAAATAATAAAATATTAAATAATTTATCATGGGTGCATTTCAGAATGGCAGTAGATTGAAATTATGATTTACTTGTTTCTCTGAGGAAATTAAATGATTCACTGAGTTTGCCTTCATCCCTTCAAGAATAATCCATAAGAAAAAGTGTTCTATTCAGTATAAAATAAGCACTATTAGGTTTAAGACTAAAATTAACCAAAATACGAAACTGAAAGAATGTGAAAAGCTAATAAAAACACTCATTTTTGTTGAATTTAAAACATCTTAGGAAAATATTTGTAAATAGATACCAAAGAACATTTTATTAGTTAGCAGAATGCAATAGCTAATAACAAAATTATTGTTAGGTAGTTTAAAAGAATGCTATTTTATCTCATTCAATGTGCTTATGTATGAGTATCTAGTTTTTAATCATCTATACCACACACCTGTAAATCTCAGCCACTCCAGAGTTTAAGGCAGGAGGATTGCAAGTTTGAAACCAATCTCCATTACTTAGCAAGATTCTTTCTCAAAATGTGAAATAAAAAATGGTTGGATGTGTAACTCATTGGTAGAGACCCTCTGGTTAAATACCCAATATAACTCTTTGGGGAAAAAAAAAATATATATATATGGTCATTTATATATAAATGTATATATAAATATAAATATAAAGCTATCAATGTAGTATTTTGTGTCATTTAGATTAAATGACACAAAACACATGATTCTCTCAACAGGTACATAAAAATGCTCAAAAATTTTGAATTGAAAAGAAATGCCTGGGTTTACTCAGTTTATAAAAAGATAGTTGAGGGAAAACCTCACAAATAATATCAAAGCTAATAATGAAAGACTGAAAGATTAAGAACAAATACATTTAGAATCGAATAAAAAAGAATAAAAAGAATATATATATACACATACTCATTTATATCTGTCTGCAGTTAAAACAATTTTTATAATTCAATAAACCAGTGATTTTCATTTTCAGAGGAGATGGGGAAACAGGGATAGGATTTTTTTTCTCACACCTGATAGAAATTAAGTTGATCTCTCTCTCTCAGAGTCAGACAATGAAGGATAATAACTACCGATATAAAAAATAATGAGATAATTGCGGGGGTTAGGGTCCATCCCAAACCAGCAGGTCAAAGGGGCACCCCCACATTCACTTAGCAGTGGAAGTCAGGAAGAGTTGGAGCCGACTGGCCGCTCATTCCCAGCCCTCTGCGCAGGACAATCAGACGCACCAGGGAGACCAGTCAAAGCAAGTACTCATTTAATTGCGGAACAAGCATTCAACTTATAGGGCCATTGGGCCAATCAGAGATAATGCACATAGCCAGCAGCTGTTCATATGACAAGGCACACAAGCCCCCTGAATTCTGTCCACGAGCTGATCACGTTTGTGGAACCAACAGTAAACCAATTACATAGTCCCTCCTTCCTCTGTGCCCTTCCCGTTTACACACTTTCACAATGGCTAGTTGCCATCTTAAGGGCGTAGCATGGAGCTAGCTCCCCACAATAATGAGATAACAAATGATTCCCCCAGTTTAGTGCCTAAAGAGTACACAAAGCCAAGAAAAGAATACCAGATAGAGCCTGTCTGTGTCCCTGAAGTGAGACAGAGGTATAAATGTGTTGAAGCAAAAGTAGCTAGAGATTATGAAACAAGGAGTTCAGGTGATGGAGCTGGAAAGAAAGAGTTTTCCAGAGATCTCAACAGTTTTCAGCTGATATTAATTGCAATGTCCATGTAAGGACACTGAGTGTAAGAAGAAATTACAAAAAAGGAATACAGAAAATAACCCCCTAACCTCACACAGGGCCAGGAATGGTGCCTTTTTCCCTCAACAATATTGGATAAAATTAAAAATTATGGGATATTGGATAGAGTACTTAGAAATATATTAGAAAAAAGAATTAAACCTAAACTGACCATTACTATCAATCCTAGGTCACAAAGCAACATTCAAAAGGAACACATATTTTTTTGAGGAATTAAAGTTTGCAACAAAGAACATCAAGCAGTATTTTTAGCTATATAGAAATATCCATGATAAGAACAAATTACCAATATCAGATATCCAACTGAAAATTACCAAGCATGCAAAAGATGAGAAAAATTTAACTAATAATGAAATGAATAATGTATATCTTAAGATACACTCATTTAAAAATGTGGATAACATGGGGCTGGGATTATGGCGCAGTGGTAGCGTGCTCGCCTAGCACGCATAAAGCACTGGGTTCGATCCTCAGCACCACATAAAAATAAAATAAAGATATTCTGTCACCTACAACTGAAAAATAAACATTTTTTAAAAAATGTGGATAACATATTGAAGAGAAAGGATATTTGGAGTTATTTTATCTGAATCACTTATTTTCAAAATATCAGAATGAAGGCTAGCCTATTTATACACTTGAAAGTTAAAAAAAAATAGATCTGGTTAAAACTATAATGTCTGCAAAGAAAAAAAATGTCATTAGATATTATGGCAGTAGGAGTCAGTAAACTTGATGACCTACCAGTAGAAACTACCCAAAATCAAATACACAAAGAAGAATGAACTAAAAAGTTAAATAGAACATGGGAAAGCTGTGGGAAATTTTTTAGTAGAATAAAGTACTTGCTATTAAAATTTCTGATGGAGGGAGGCTAAAAGAGGGTTCAGGAAGAAAACACATTGAAAGGAAAAAAATGGTCACAAACTTTATAAATTAGATACAAAATATAAATCTACAACTCAAGTATCTCAAAGAACCCCAAGAACAAGAAATATAACATGAAGGCACATCATAATCAAATTGTTCAAAAGCACCATTAAGGAGAAAAACAAGATAAAATGTAAAAAGAGACTTTTAAAAAAATTTTTACATAAACATCATCAGATTTCTCATCAGAGAAAATGCAATAGAGAATCTAGTCTATTATCTTCTTTAAAATGCTGGAAAGAAAGCAAAAATATGTCAGTCTAAGGTTATTTTCCCAGTGAGAGAAAAAGGAAACAGGATTCAAAAATTAAGACATGTAAAAGACTTCTCAGATATAAAACTTTTGAAAAACTTATCACCAAAGCACTGAGCTACAACAATTATTAATGATACTTCTTCAAGCATAATCAAACTAGACTGATGGCAGTTCTGTTCTGAATCTTCACAAATAAGAAAAAACACTAAAAATTAATGTAGGTGAAAGTAATGACTTTTTTCTTATTACTATAATCAATCCATATATCATCCAAGTCTGAGAAACTGCTAGCTCCAAGAGGAATACATGAGACATGACTATTTATGGCAATGTGGTAATCTAGATTGTATCATAGATTATAAAAGTGGCAGTAGGTGAAAACTATGTTTACCTCAATGAAGTTTAGACTTTATATGATAATGCATCCTGATTGGTTCATTAATTGCTGCACATATCATATAAATATAAAATGTTAATAACAAACCTATACAGGTTTGGAACTCTAACACCTTTGATTTTTTTCTGTGCATATATGATTTTTTATAAAAGAATATCATATTACAAAAGAAAAATTAAATCTTTTTTTTTTTTGTACCAAGGATTGAACTCAGGGGTACTCAACCACTGAGCCACATCTCCAGACCTATTTTTTGTGTTTTATGTAGAGACAGTGTCTCACTGAATTGCTTAGCGCCTCGCCATTGTGAGGCTGGCTTTGCACTCGCGATTCTCCTGTCTCAGCCTCCCAAAGTGCTGGGATTACAGGTCTGCACCACCACGCCTGGCAAAATTAAATATTTTTATATGTCATGATTATAATTACAAAAATATTCAATAGACTCCACAACAAAAACCTTAGAAATATAAAAGAGAGAAAAATTCTAAATGAGACACAAAGAATACATATGAGATGTCAGGAAATATATCATTAAATATCATTAATATCTAAAATTGATATATTCCAATAAAATTAACCAAGAGGCAAATAAATATATTTAGATAAAGCAAATAATCTGATCAATAAAAGGGCAAAAGAACTAACTAAACAAGCATTTCTCAAAAGAAGAAACAATGGCCAACACATATGTTGAAAAATGTTCAACATCTCCAGCAATCCGGGAAATGCAAATCAAAGCTATACTAAGATTTCATTTTCACTTCAGTCAGACTGGCAATGATCAAAAATACAAATAATAAAACATGCTGATATGGATATGGGGGAAAAGGTATACAGATACCATTGTAAGACTGCAAATTAGTAGAACGACTGTGGGAAGCAATATCTAGTTCCCTCAAAAAGACAAGGGATGGAACCACAATAGGATCGAGCTATCCCTCTTGTTAGTATTTATCCAAAAGAACTAAAATCAGCATATTATAGGGACACAGCCACATAAATGTTTATAGCAGCATAATTTAAAATAACTAAGCTATGGAACAAATCCAGATGTCCATCAATAGTTGAATAGACTAAGAAAATGTGGTATATATACACAATGGACTTTTACTAAGCCATAAAGAAGAATGAAATTAATACCATTTGCTGCTAAATGGATGGAACTGGACAATAACTTGTTCAGTGACATACACCAGACTCAGAAAATTAAGGGTGAATATTTTCTCTCATATGCAGAAACTAGAGCAAAATAAGGATAATGGTGATGGGGATTGGATATCACAAAAATACAGTGAAGATGAGTGGAGTAGAAGGAGATTGAGAGGGAGGTAGAAGGGACAAGAAAGGGCCGGAAATGTAGAGTGAAAATGAACAAACTTGGGCTATGTATATGTATAAATATACTACAGTGAATATCATCTTTATGTGTATCTAGAAAGCACCCATTGAAAATAAATAAAGAAACAAATGAAAGAGTGAAAGGAAGAGTAGAGGCAGGGGAATAGAGGAAAGGTGGGGATAAGGGGGACTGAAAGGAGTCATGTATGTATGATTTGGTCAAAATGAACCAAACTATTATGTACAACTATAATGCTCTAATGTAATAAAAGAAAAAAATGAAATTTAAAGGTAAACCAATGACATTAACATTACTATGAAAACAGAAAACACTTAAGGAACAATTTGTCAAATTACTTCCACATTTTGTTTCCTGAAAAAATGCTAAACATTACCTAAAAAAATAAAGACCTAGATAAAAGGAGAGAAACAGTCAGCCCTCTATACCCATGGGTTTCACATTTATGAATTCAAACAGCTGAAGATGGAAAATCTTTTATAATTGCCTCAATAATGAACATGTACAGACATTTTACTTGTCTTTAAGTAAAGACAAGTAAACAACAAATCCCCCAACAATATAGTATAAAAAACTATTTTATTGCATGTATATTTTAATAGGTATTATATATACTCAAAGGTAATTTAAACTATGCCAGAGGATGTGCATAGACTATATAAAAATACTGTAATATTTTTTTTTATAAGGCACTTGAACATCCGTGGACTTTGGTACCCAAAGGAGGTGGTACTGGGATCAATTTTAGAAGTTATCCAGGGATGGGAGGACTTATCCCTATGTTAATGAGTTTGAAACTCCATGTTTTAAAACAGACATTTTCCCCAGTATATGTATGTAATGCACTCACAATCAAAATACCATCCTACTGTAAAAATTTAAAATTTTATTTTAAAATTACTTAAGAAGTAAAAACTCAGCTGAATAAACTAAACCATATTGAAAAAGAAATGGAAGCTTACTACTTTTGGAGTTATATGGCTAAAGTACTTAAGATAGCATTTTATGGTCAACAACTTAAATACAACATTCCATGGATCAGATACTGACTCTAGAAATACATCTATTTGTTCATTTGATTATCAATAAAGTTAAAGAGGCAATCACTAGAAAAAAAAAACAGAATGAGAAAAATATTTACATATGCATTTGCATAAATTTAATTCATACCTTCCACTAAACACAAATTTACTCACAATGAAGTGTGAGCTTGTCACCTTTACAGACCACTTGTGCCAGGGCAGTGGATGTGTTGTAGGAAAGTCAGCACAAGTGCCCAGAGATAGCATGGGAGACATATGAATTACTGAAGAAAGCTTACAAAAGATCAGTGACTGACTGCTCCAAGCAGAGTTCAGTGGTAACAGATTGATCCATCCTTCATGGCATTTCACCAAGCACTGCCTCCTTTCTTAGAGTGTTGGGTTCATTGGTGACTGGCTGGATGAGCGACATATATCCTTTCCACAGTTCCCTCAGTTATATGCCAATCATCACTGAGAAAAGGGTTTTATATGTTAGACTGCAGAAACACTGAAACCATAAGCATTAGATTGCTTAGTTTGCTTATATGGCCGTCTTCCCAGGGAGCGAGTCTTAGGGATAACATGCAAGAAAACAGCTTCCTACAGATAACACCAACTTACATCTGTTCCTGGTATGCATAAAAGAAAGTCAGTGTCCTTCAAGATTATATATTTCTGGAAATTGTGGCCCAGGCTTGCTCTCATTATTCCTTTAATTTGGATTTTGGGAACAGAGAGAGGGCATTCAGGCACATGATGTGTTGCTGCCCCCATTTTCTTTAGAGATGATTCAGAATCTAACTATAAAATGGAAACTTATAAGACCCCTTGAGGAAAACAAATTAAAAAAAAAAAAACTCTGTGACCTTAGGTTAGTGAAAGACTTCTTAATCATAATACTAAAAGCACAGTCCATGAATGTTCACATAATTTACACATTGGATTTCATTAAAACTGAGAATTTCTACTCATTGAAAGACATGCTAACAAAGTGAAAAAACAAGTTAAGACTGGAAATGATCTTTGCAAGTCACATGCCTGTTAATGAAATAGTATCAAGAATACATAAAACACTTAGTACTTAATAAGGAAACAATCAAATTAAAAATAGGAAGAATATTTTACCTGATCCATTTAGCAAAACTATTCAGATGAAATGCAAGCATATGAAAAATTACTGTACATCACTATTTATTAGACACATGAAAATTAAAACCAAAAGATGGCCATGTGTGTGTGTGTGTGTGTACACATATATATGAAATATATATGTACATATATATGAAACTATAATACATCTTACAGGATGGCTCCATACTCTTAAGTGAACATGTACTAAGCAGATGTGGAAAAGTATGTCATTTGTATAAATAAGAGGTGTAAATCACAGAGTATCAACATCAACATCACCATAGTCTATTGGTCAGAGCAGTTACAATGAAACAGATTCAATGACAGTGGATTATATAGTCTGCCTAATGATGGAAAATTGGCAAATGTAAATCATAAAAGAGCATATGAGATCTGAGAAACAGTTGCATCAAACTTTAGAAAATATACTCTATGCTACAATGACAACCAAATATTCATATAATCTACAAGAATTTTCCTAAAAATTACTTACAATTTGAAATTGGAAAAAAAAATGTGCCTTTGATCTAAAAAGACCAATGGAGATATTTACAATGAGGAGTAATTAAAATGGCATTCTCATCTATGTATCCAGAGGACAGTTAACCTAGGAAAAAAATTTATGCTTTCTCATCATGGAAATAAAGGAATATAGACAGGTATTATTCTTGGATTACAAGGTTACTAAGGAATTAAACCTTCAATCTTTGTTATATGTCTGGTATGCAAACCTTGTTCTTGCAAAGGATGAAGGCTAATTTTAAAAGTCTATATTAAAATGGCTAAAGATGACTTCCTCCAAATTCCCATTCTTTCATTACTAAGTATCATAATGAATTTTCTTTATAATATATATTATATATATGCTTTTATATATAATATATATGTAAGCTATAATGCAATACATTAGTATCTTTTTCCCTTGTACTCACAATGTCATCTCTACTTGAGTCAAATATCTAGAGATTTTCTTTCCTTTTTTCACAAGTGTATATAATGCTTAATTTTTTAGATAATTATCTCCTCTTTTATCACTCTGTTTTTGGCTAGCATCACATCAAGGCTACTGTGAGATAATATGAGCCACTCTTAACTAAGCAATAGTCTTGAGAGTGCTGACCAGAAACTTCTGCAACCCTATTGGAACCAGAGATTCAGTGATGCTTTAAGATCTCTCTTGAAACACAGAAAGTGTCAAATATGTCTGGTTTATTTTGTAAAGTTTTAAACCCTGAGTTATACCTGTAATTATGGCAGGATTCAGGCAAGTAATCCTGATTTATCTTTGCATACTAGATATGAGAATAATTTCTACTTAGTGCTATTGAGTTCTATTGTTTCAGAAACATGATTTGTAATTAGTGTGGCATCAAAATAAGTAGAAAACTTTTGTTGTAATTCTGTCTTTACTCTGAATATGTTATTTTAACCTTAAAATTCCAAAGATTTAATTTATAAATCTTGGTAAAAAAAAAGAATATAAACATTATAAATAGTATTTGAAAATTAATGTAATATATTTTATGTAATAAGAAAATTGTATGATTAGGATTCAAAATTAGTTCTTCTGTGCCTTTGGGGTGTGATAAAAGAGATGAATAAATGAGAATGAATGATAGTTTTTGTCAAAATTGAGGAAGAAAGATAATTTCTATCTTTTCTAAGATATCAAAAAGGTAATTTTTTGAATTTCACTTGTATAGAAAGTTTTAAGTATAGATGCAACATATTTGAGAATAGATGTGTTCAATAACACTTCTTTAATTGGAAAAATCAGTGTGAAACCATATCTTTAATAAGACAAATTTCCCAACTCATGACTGAAGAGCATCAGAAGCACTGTTACTTATAACTCTCTCAAGTTTATCCACAGTATTTGTTTTATAAAAATTTCTAAGAACAAATAAAAATGAAAAATATGCATACATAAATAACAAACAAAATAATTACATTAAAAGAATTTCTTATTTAGAATTGCCAATTCATATGCAATAGTAATAAATAACAAAGAGAGGGCTGGGCTGCAGGTACCTCAGAGGTAGGTCACTTGTGCAAGACCCTGCATTCAATCTCAAGAACCACAAAAGTAATAATAACAGTATAAATAATTACAGTTATAACAAATAATAATAATATAAAGAAATCCCATATACTTCTTACTCATCTTCTCCCAAACAGAATGTCTCCCCTATTTTGTACAATATCACAACTAAGAAATTGACATTGATCTTGTGATTTCTTGCCAATTTCATGAGGTTTACATTCATTTATTTATATGTGTATGGTTACACGTATGTCCATGCAGTTTTATCATAGGTTGATTCATGTGATCACCACCCCAGTATTTCCATTACATTCCTTTTACCATTGTCAACTAAAAGCAATACTGTAATTCGTTCTTTGTTTTTTTTTTTTTTTTTTTGGTACCGGGGATTGAACTCAGGGGCACTCGACCACTGAGCCACACCCCCAGCTCTATTCTGTATTTTATGTAGAGACAGGGTCTCACTGAGTTCCTTAGCGCCTCGTCGTTGCTGAGGCTGGCTGTGAACTCACGATTCTCCTGTCTCAGCCTCCCTAAGTGCTGGGATTACAGGCTTGCGCCACCGCGTCCAGGTGTAATTCATTTTTCCATATCCCTAGAATACAAGGAAAAATATAATATTGGAGCTGGTAATGCTCTTATTACAAAATAGGAATGCAATAAACAATGATAGATAAAATACGAAAGATACTGTGAAATTGAAGCTTTTAAATTAGCATTTGAAAATGTTTATAGTAACAAAAATGGTATGGTAAATACTGAGGAGTGGTATAGCTGGGTCATATGGCAGTTCCATTTATAGTCTTTTGAGGAATCTTCATCCTGCTTTCCAGAGTGGATTTATTAATTTGCAGTCCCAACAATAATGTATGAGTCTATCATTTTCCCCACATCCTCACCAGCAGTTATTATTATTTGTATTTTGATGACGGCCATTCTAACTCGCTTGAGATGATATTTCAGTGTAGTTTTAACTTGTATTTTTCTGATTGCCAAAGATGCTAAGTATTTTTTTATTTCTTCTTTTAAAAAATGTCTCTTAAGTGCTTTTTCCCATTTACTGATGTTTTGTTTTGTTTTGTTTTATGAGTTCTTTATCTATACTAGAAATAAAACCACACTATGACCCAGATATCCCATTTCTCATTATTTATCCAAAAGAACTAAAATCAGTACACTGTACAGATGCAGCCACATCAAGTGTATGGCAGCACAATTCCAATTACCAAGTTTTTGAACCAGAGTAGGTGCTCATCAACAGATGAATGAATAAATAAAATGTGATATGCACACAAAATGAAGTTTTTCTCAATCATGAAGAAGAATGAAATTATGTCATTGGCTGATAAATAGAAGGAACCAGAGAATATCATATTAATTGAAATAAATCAGACTCATAAAGTCAAAGGTTAGATGTTTTCTCTCATAGGTGTAAGCTAGAACAAAGTAAGGGAAAAGAGAGATCCAGGTCCCATAAAAATAGAGGAATGATCAGTGGACTTGTGGAAGCAGTTTTAGAGGGAGAAAGAATGGATGGGAAAAGGGGAGGAAATGCCAATGAAATCTACCTATTATATATACCTATAAAGCACCAATTTTAAAAAATTATATATTGAAGGAATATGAGTAGAGGAAGGGGAATATTATTGAATAGAAATAGCTAAAATAAGACATTTATGAATGGTTTAATGAGAGAAACAAAATATATAAATGTTTCTTTTATCTTCATGAAAATATATTGACTTGCAAAACCTATATAAGTCATACAAGTAGCATGGCCATATTCATATATATATGACTTGATTAGTTGCACAGAATGCAGAAGTTATGAAATACTCAGGCCTGGTTTAATATCCTGATGTCACTGTCTTGAAATTATTAATAATTGTATTTGAACTTATGTTTTGTAAGAAAGCTCTGATATGAACATGGGACATGTTTGTGAGCAGAGTTGGCCTATGCAAAAGGCGTGACCTAGTTCCTTGCTGCCCCCTTTTGCACATAGTATGGCTGACACAAATAAACAGGATTCCAGTGAATTCACCATACAAGGAAGTTCAGTGAGATTGAAAAGGAATACAAGGTAAACCTTTCACGGAAGCTTATCATGTGCTTACTCTGAATCTGCCTGAAAAAGCACGTGGTGGGGGCCATGAAAATTCTGTGCTGATCCTATCAATAGTTACAGCTAATTTAGCAAGAGGACCCATTGACCCAAGTGGTTGTACTTTCATACAGGCTATTCTGTACTGACTAAATACATATCAATATCCTAACACAGACATAAAGAGAAAATTGAGCAACCTAGATTTTATTTTTCTTTCTGTCATCTGTACCTGATGTTCTTACCTGATGTTTTAACAAAAGGCCTGTATTTTCATTTTGCACAATGCCCCATGAATTGTACAGCTCATACTTAATAAAGTAAATTGTAAAAATTAAAATGGTATGAATAAATGTTGTTCATTCAAGGAATATACTATTTAACATTAAAAATTCATCATAGTGATTCATATGATAGACTTAAAAATACTTCATTTCAATATATGCAGAAAATTTAGAAGCAAAATAAAACTTAGGTATTGGTGTATTAAAAAATGGTGGGAACTTCCTCTACCTGGTAAAACGCAATTAAGAAAAAAAAAAAAAATGCAAGACCATATTTAATACTAGAGAGTGAGTGATTTCCTGAAAGTTTAAGAGCAAGGCATGAATATCTGCATTCATCTCTTTTATTTAAAATATTAGTGCAGAATCTGTCCAGTGAAATAAAATAAGAAAAAATGACAGAATGATATGTTTATTGGGGAAAAAAAGGGACTGCTGGGCATGGTGGTATATGCTTGTAGTCTCAGTTACTCCAGAGGCTGGGGCAAGAGATTACTTAGACCAAAATGTCTAGGGGTATTATGAAAATCCTTAAATACATACGGACATTCTTATATACATGCACACACATATAAATTTAATTTAATAAAAGAATAGGGAAAAATATTTTCTATTCAAAGGAGGGTGATCCCCTATGTAGAAAATTCTAAAGGTGTTATAAAATTTTGTAACAAAGCAGTGAGTTTAGCTTTAATGGGACACAAGGTTAATAGTTATTATTATTATCATTGTAATTATAAATTGTTTATGCATACTGTCAACAAAAGAAACCACACAATTTGTTAAAAAGATATACAGCTACATAATCAAATAATATGTGTGTTTTTGTATGGGTGTGAGGGTTTATGATAAATGTGCACATGAGAAATTGGTTAAAAATTTTAGTCATTAAAGAAATGCAAATTAAACAAAGGAATGCTACTACTACACCATCATTAAAAAGGTTAAATTTGAAATAACTGATTTTATCATATATTGGCAAAGATATTGAACAACCAAATTGAGTTGACTTATTGTCATAGAATCAGTTTTCTGGTGCATTTTGATCTGTGTATCTATTTCTGGAAATTCCAATCTATTTCATTGTCCTACAATGTAGTAAGGTAATAGAATTATAGCTACATATATATATATAATTTTGTATATAATACATACATATATTATAAAATATATATTTGTTATATATAATTACATAGGTACATAGTTTTTGTAGTACTGGAGACTTAACCTGGGTGCTCTACCACTGAGCCATATTCCTAATCTTTTTATCTTTTATTTTGGGATAGTATTTCACAAATTCATTGTGGTTGTTTCCCGAGTCTACTAAATTGCTTGGATTGCAAGTGTGTATCCCTGCACCCAGCTTCTTTTTCATCTTTGAGGCTTTAAAGTATAGTTTAATATTTAGTTGGATTAGTCATACTTCTGTGTGCTTTATTTACAGGTTTTCTTTATTTTTCTGTAAAAAAATTGTGATCATGCTATCAATGTCCCCTCAGATGATTAATTCATATCCTCTTAATAAAAACAATAACTGGTTTATTTATTTTGTTCATATAGGGAAGCTGATTCTTTAAAAATTTTATAAGATAAATCTGTCAACTCCTAAATAGAAAAAAAATAATCATTATGTAAATTCTTGAGAAAATTTGAAATGGGATGTAAAAATTTATATTAAATTTATAGTTTTAAATAATTTGCACTTTAATACTAAATTTTCTAAGTTATTATAACAGAATTTAAAAAAGAATATATTGTTGAGATATATATTCATATATATACAAAAAGATCAGCATTTGAGAGGAATAAATATTTTGTTTATAAATTCTTCAGTAGCATACAAAATACGTCTTTACTGTAATTGCCAGAGCTTTACTTACTGTCCTAAATTTTCAATAACATTTCTGAGCTAGAAATCTTAAGGTTGAAAGAATACCTGTGAATAATGTGACACAAACCTGCATATATGACTTATTGTTTGAACCTTGTCATGCTAATGAGAGGTGACAAGACCATATTATGCTGCCTGATGAAGTTTCAGCCTTTATTACATGATTTTATTTCATTGAGATTCATGGAGATAAATTGAAATATTTAGTGACAGTCAATTTTTTTAAATCATTTTCTACTCAGAAACAGTTCAAAGAATGCAGACATATAATTTATTGTACTTGGCATCCTAATGAGAATTCTGAATATTTGCACAACTGAATCTTTTTCTCAGTTCCTGTAGTTCTTTATCTATCAAAATTAGCAATTCATATACTTAGATAAACAAAACTTCCCACAAATGCATGGCTATCCTTTTAGTTATAACAGATGTGAGTATGATATTGAGAAGTAATGGAACAAATATTTTAGTATATATAGTCTCCAGTACAAATGGAGTTAATATTCTGTCAATATTTCTATTTTACAGTACTCATAATTCACCTGTAAATGTTTGTTCAAGGATAAGCATACCGTCCCAGTTGTATTATTTTACTACTTCAGTCCTGGATATTTTTTATGTTATTTTAACTTTTTTATAATTCAATATATACTTAGTTTTTTATATTATTAACTAGTAATATCTCTTTAGTGTTCCCAGATAGAATGATATGTTTGACAATACATAAAACTCTCTATTTTCATAAAAATATACGTGTTCAATAATAAAACTCATTATTCACCTTTTAATGTATCATGGCAAAGTCCTCCCTTCTTTATATATATGGGTCATACATGGATATGAATAATGATTTACAGAATACCCAGTTTAATTGACAAAACTGGCTTTTGAGAGATAGTAAACATTAGTTCTATGCTTGTAAAATTCTACTTTTTCCTTCATTCCTTTATACTGTAAGTTTTACGTATCAGACACTAACCAACATATTTCTCTTCCAAAAATTCATTTAGTTTTTAAATGCCTTTACAAATTTATTTGTTTCTTTAAAAAGCATTCTGTCTTGCCTCCGAGGCTAGAGACAAGAGTCTCAGGCATACTTAAGGACTTGATCAGAATACGACCATAGAAAGTATCCTCTGAATAAGGAGAATATATATCAATAAATATCAATTTTTCACGCCTAGGTTTTATTCACTTTATTTTCCCACCCATTTTCTTGAATATCTGTAATAAAACAGATATTTTTTTAGTGGAATTTAAGAGCTGGTGATTATGAAATTATTGTAGAGCCATGTCTACATGTCTTAGTGCTTTGAGTACTCTGCATGTGCTATTGCTTAGACCTCTTCACTGATTTCCATACTCTACAAATAAAATCAATTATAATATTTCCAAATTTGCACATAACATACTTTTGTGACAGAACCTCATTATTCATACTTTTCATCTATTTATTTATGGAGGCATTATGAATTACAGACATCTTCAGTTCATGCTTCTTCCTGTCATTTTTATTCATTCTTTTATCTTCCTGATTTATTTTTATCTAGAATTGAGCAAAAATTTTTTAAAAATGAGTGAATTGATTTATGTTTGTAATATTTCATTTTTTTGTAGAGTAAGTAAAATATTAGCTTATCATATTAGTAACTTGCAGAAAACCTAGATCAGGAAGTGCCAATTAAAAATAGATGTTGACCTTTGCCAGGTGCGGTGGCGCAAGCCTGTAATCCCAGCACTTAGGGAGGCTGAGACAGGAGAATCGTGAGTTCAAAACCAGCCTCAGCAACGGCGAGACACTAAGCAACTCAGTGAGATCCTGTCTCTACATAAAACACAAAATAGGGCTGGGGATGTGGCTCAGTGGTCAAGTGCCCCTGAGTTCAATCTCCAGTACCAAAAAAAAAAAAAATGATGTTGACCTTTAATTGATATCTTGTCTCCCTCTGTACTCAAGAATCTGATGACTGTATGTGTAATTGCCTGCATATCCCTAGTAACCTCTCTGGCATAAAACTAGTGTCTCAGAAACCATTTATAGAGACTAAAGAGTTAACGAACATTTATTGTAATAAAAATGAGATTTTTCTTATAGGACATGAATCAGACACTATCTTTGGCACAAATTTTCTTCAAGAAGTTAAGGCCAAAGGAGCATTTACCAGAAAAATTCTACTGAGTTATAGTTCTGCTTAGCCAGCCTTCTGCTAAGAGTGAGCTGCATTGTCACTAAATACAAATGAATCTGTGTACTTTGAGTCCCTCCATTGCTACTCAGTAATTGCTCCCACTCTGTAACAATTTATTAACTGTGTGATGAACATCAGCAAATTAAACTGTGTCATTTCATTAATTTTATTTTTCATTCATTTTTTGAATCAAATGCTACAGTTAAGTAAAGACAATTTGATGACTACAACACTTTCAGTTTTCTTGGATAAATTTTTTCTTATATTTTTTGGATTCATTTGCAAAACATAATATGGAACATATTTAATTTATATTATATCAACAAGATTTGGAAACAAGTGGTGACATAAGCATTGCTTAAAATGATGACTTCCTCTCTGTATAGTAGATAATATTTCCCAACATTTTCACAGTACCTCTGTTTCCATCTTCCTTTTAGAATTTTGTGATTCTAACATTAAATGATGGAATATCTATCTACACCTTCATTTGAACCATGGCAGAAGTGGCTAAATATGATACGTGAGGCTGAAAGACAGTATTGTTCTATCTGGTATTCTCTCAGCATATTACTGTTTGAAATCAACCACCATGCTCTGAGTAAGCCAAGAGGCCACTTGGAGATGTCGCTGTCAGTCATTTAGTAAGATCCTAGCCAATAATTAGCATTAAACCAATAAGTAGCTATTGAGAAGTTAAATAACCCATACCTATCTGTCGTTTGAACAACCCTAAACTGTCACACGGAAAGTAAATAGGTTTTTCCCACCAATTTCCCATCAAGGAGTTGAAAAAAGATTGGCATTGGCTTAAGGTACTAAATTTTACTGTGATTCCTTATAAAGGGCTGGTTAGTTCATATATAGAGTAATATTTTGATACACTCCTTGCTTTCCACATCTTCCTATTTCCCCCTCTGGTTTAGATAACTCATCTTTTACTGAAGCCAATTATACAGTAATTCCAGTTTTCGTTTTGTTTTGTTTTAAGTCATCTTTTTAGTGTTGAATCTCCTAACATCAGTATAAACAAAAAGTGAACAAAATTACAATTTGTCTTTAAAAAACACTACTGTGGTTGTTATTAATTTTATGATAAGCCTGGTTGTTAAAGAAATTCTTAAAACCGGCAAACACTAGTAATGTACTCTGTTAAGAAACTTGGAAAAAACATTTTAAGACTAGAATTGGAAGAACATATAGGTAGCATATTTGTGTTCCTTGGGAAATGGTAAAATGTGACAAAAATACTGACTATATAAATTGAGACTTTCTTATATTATTGTCAAATGCATTAATAGAGCATTTGTTTATTCCAATTTGGGACAGAATTTAAATCCACTCTTGATCAAAAATATGTCCCATCTTCATTATAACATTGCGTAGGTGTTTGACTGGATTAGTTTCTCATGGAGATCTCAGAGGTATATTTGCAAATGTGACTTGTGGTGACTGACTTTAACATTCCAGAAAGGTCAAGGTGCTACAGAATTTTAGATCTGCTTCCCACAATTTAACCCTTATTTTCTACTAGTGCAGATGTTGGCAAACATACTGTTTTAAAGGTAAGAGAGTAAATATTTTTGATGTTGTTGGCCACATTTCTCTGTTATACCTACTCAACTCAACTGTTATGGTACAGAAACAACCAGAGACAATAAATAAACAATGAGTCTGGCCATGTCCCAGTAAAACATTATTAATAAAAACAGGTGGCAAAGTTATAGTTGATCCATGGGTAAATGATTTTTCAAACACTACTAGAATAAGAACATTATGTAGATGTTGCTATTAAATATTTTGACATCTCAACTAAGGCTATGCTTATTTAGTATCTGAACATTCTTGATTTGACAAAGCAGCTAAGAATAAATATATTTATATTTTTTTAAGTCTCCACAAGCTTAAAGAATATTTGAGGAATATTTTAACATGTGAAATTACTGCTAATATGTAATTCACTTATAATAAAACTTGAAAATGCATGAAACTTTAGAAATAATCATTGACAAACAATTTGAAGATTATCTCACAAGTGTTATAATAAAAGTCATTTCAAATAAGTACCTGTATTCATGACAGACAGGTGTGACTTCTCTTTTTACACACTCAAAAATATTTCTTTGGATTTTATTGTACATAGAAAAATATTTTTGGAGTTGGAGGTATAGTGAAGCATACTCTTACTTTCTAATCTACAAATAAGCAGTAAAATTATGTTCAAAACAAAGTTAACGACATTCAAATTTTCTGTTGTTATTCCAAATAAAGCAGCTTTGGAATAAGGTTCACTGGGTACTGGTTACCACTTCAGTCTGCTGCACATTGAGATGTAATTTCTACTATATATATGCAGGAGTCTGTTGAGATGAAAGTCACAAAAGAAGTTGAATGAAGAAACATTATAACCTAGAGATAATCATCAAGGAAGAGTGGGTCTCTGAGAGTCAGGGTAAACTGGTCCCCCAAGACTCAGCTGACACGTAGTTCAGAAGAATCAGGAGGGGTCAGATCATGTGAGGCCCTGGACGCTTTGCAAAGGATTTGGGCTTTACTTTGAATTGGAAAGCTCTTGGAGAGTTTTGAGTGGAAAACTGACATGAATTGATTTATTTTGTAAATAGTCACCTGGAAAACCTGGAGAAAAAGGGGATCAGTTAAGAATTTCTGAGCATTTAAATGAAAGTCTTAGAAAGCAAAGAATTGCATTAAAGCATTAGCAAAATGTACAATAATCCACATAAGATAAACAGAACTGGTAATAAGGAACTTAAAGCAGTGAGAATAAGAATTTCATATAATTGTTTGAAGAAACATTTCTGGGATGTAAGGATTCACAAAAGCCACCACTCTGTGTTTTACATTAGCTTTAAAAAATAAGGTAAGTGAACAAGACCTTGGGTCAGCAATGAAGAGATTCTCAAAACTAAGAGCTGAATACTAAGAAGGTAAAATTCAGCCAAAATCTCTCCCATCTCCATGCAATTGAGACAGGATGAGTGAGCTAGCTCACTGCCATAGACCAAGAGAAAAAGGAAAAAAAAAAAAAAAGATCTTGGTGGGGAGGTGCACGCCTATAATCCCAGCATCTTGGGGGGCTGAGGCAGGAGGATACCAAGTTCAAAGCCAGCCTCAAAAACTTACCAGTGAGAATGTGGCTCAGTACTTAAGCTTTCCTGGGTTTAATTCCTGGTACCAAACAAACAAACAAACAAACAACAAAAGAGGTGGGGGAAGATAAGAAGTTAACAAAGTAATTAATATCAAATGACATTTTCTTTTCATCCTTAAGACATTTTGAATGTAGTGTTCTGTTTCATAATCCTGGATTCTATTTAGTGGGTAAAAGAAAGGTAATATTAAGTGACTATGACAATGGTCTAGAAAATATATCAAAAATTATCCCAGTAACAATGAAAAAATCAAGTGGAAAATTACCAAGAATTAAAAATATATAAACAAAAAGTAAGAGTTATGATACATATAGTAAATTTACATAAGAAACAATGTAAGTAGAAAAAGATTAATAGATAGGTGGATACAGATGACAGATACATAGACATACAGAAAGTACAGAATAGGGACGGTTATATTCATAGTTCACTTAAAATTTTCAATGGGCTATCCATTTCCTTTTGGAAATTTGGTGAAGTATTAACTTCTCACAGTACAGATCTGTGAATCTCCACCATAATCCACTATAACAGATTAGCTGTCATTTTTCAGAGAAATATCCTCCCATGTGAGCCACTTGAGTTAGTCATTATCTTAAATTAAATAGGATCTAAAATCAACAATTTATTGATGTGCTCATTTTTTTTTCTAAGAATTCATGACCAAAATATTATTTAATGCTAAGAAAATCCAGAAAACAAAATTTCATTTACCTTCCCTTAAAGTGTCTGTGAATTGCTCTTGGACTGTCTATTTAGACAAGTTACTATGCAATTACAAGCTAGTACAATAATTGAATAAGTTAGACCCACCCAAATCAACATCTACATCTGATTATAGCCCAACTGTTTTAAGTCAGGACTTTCATGTGTTCTATTACTGCTGAAGTTGTCTATTTCAGAAATGTGCTATAGGATTGAGCTACTAAGAACAAAGAAGGACAGGGAATTGTTTCTTGCTGTTTATTCAAGTCAGCCCCCCTCGATATAAGTCATCATCCACTGTCCCCCTAGAATCCTCATCAAATTTACTAAAGCCAGAGGCTTAATGTAGCTGCACCCTTTTTGGTGAAAATAGTAACCCCTGTAGCAGAGACAGATACTTTTCGAAGATAACAGTTACTATTGCATTTCTTAATTTTTTGAAAGAATCAACTCCTCTTGGTTTGTAGAGATGAAGGTGAAAAAATTTCACATAAAATCAGCTGCACATTTTCCTTATATACTCTACTTAAGGGTTAAGGGATTTCTGATATTTTATCTTTGTTCTGCAAATAACTACAATGGTAGAAGTGAGTTTACCATATACAAAACAGAAGTTCACCTTTAGCATTCTTTTTATGCATTCTCTATCTATCTATCTATCTATTGTTTCTCTTAAACTGAAAATGTTCTTCCTTATGTTTGTCAGAATTTTGCAATATAACCTTCCAAAGTGTTGTGATTTTTTCATCTGACTCTTCTTTTATATTTTTCATTGTAATTAGCTCCACAGAATAGGTAGGAATGAGATCCAAGATATATTTCAAGAAATAGGGAAGTCTTAATGTAGATATTTTCACATCTAGAAGTCAATCCTGAAAGGAGTTTGCAATTCAAATTTAATCTGTGTATCTGGAAAAAGCACAAACAAAATTCTGCTTTATGGTGGACCTGTACTTACAGTGTTCCCTGTTTCTTGGCAGAAAAAATAAAAGAAAGATAATCAACAGAACATTAGATTGCACTTAAGGAATTCTATTGGATAAAATTCAAAGAAATATGACAGTTTAAGAGTGCGGAAAGCGAATAAAATCTAGAAGGAAAAAAAGCCTCTCACACACACACACAAAAAATTTGTAATTACTATTTTCAAAAGTAAAGAGAATAAAAATGTGTGTAAATAGTAGAGAATAATAAAAATAAGCATTCACTTGCTATAATAAAAATATAAATTAGAGAAAATAAAACTATTAAAAATAAAATTCAATGAATTAATTCACAATTTAACAACAAATTAGATGTAATAAAAATGGGAATTAGAGAAGTAGAATTTCTCAATGGAGAAATAATTTACATGTCAAAGGAGAAATAAAATTTAAAAAATAAAATATTTTCTATACATAGACACTAAATACAATTGAATTCTAAGGAGCTGAAAAAAAATACTCATATAGATATATGGTCTTTACATTTCAAAACCAAACAAAACCTGAAAAATCAACAAAAAAGGCAAGACTAGAGCTATAAAATTGTTATTTATAAAATAAAAATTAACTTATCAAAATAATAATTTATTAAAATAATTTTTTATATTTTTTATTTTTAGTTGTAGATGGACACAATGTCTTTATTTTACTGCTTTGTATGTGGTGCTGAGGATCGAACCCAGGGCCTCACGCATGCGAGGCAAGCACTCTACCGCTGAGCTACAGTCCCAGCCCTATTAAAATAATTTTTAAGAAAGGTTCTAGTGGGTGTGATGGTGCACAACTATAATTATAGCATCTTGGGAGTCTGAGGCAGGATGAATGCAGATTCGAAGCCAGCCTCAGCAACTTAGTAAAGCTGTAAGCAACCTAGTGAGACCCTGACTCAAAATAAAAGTTAAAAAAGGGCTGGGGGTGTGGCTTAGTGTGTAAGCACCCTTGGTGATTCAATCCTTGGTACAAAAAAAAAATAAAGAAAAGAAAAAAAAGAGAAAAAAATAGAAAAGAAAAAGAAAAGAGAATAAAAGAAAAAAAAGGATTTAAATATAAAAAGTGCATATGTATTTATAAAATTTATATTCTTATATCACTTAAAATCTGAGAACATGACAATTAGAAGAGTATTATTTCATACTAAGTAAAGAAACTGAAACCAGCAGGAAAAACAATCAGCATTTTTTCCTAAAATAAATAAATAAATAAAATAAAACTCATGACATAAAATAAAAACTTTACCAAAGAAGCTAACCATACAATGATAAAATGATAAATTCCCTAGCAATATGTAGATATAATAATGTTATTAAATGGGTAAAATGTTCTTTAAACTTCCAATTGGTTTTGAAGGATAAAGCAAAATAGCAAAACAAAAAAAATCTTTTATCATTTTTTTTATTACACATGCACTGAAATTTCTCACAACTTTTTCTTCCCTTCAGAATTGAAATGATAGAAAAAAGGAACAAGAAGAAGACAAAAAAGAAAGTAAAGGTGAAGAAGAGGGAAAGGAGAGACTACTGAAGCCTCTCATTGCATGAAGCATAATTTTAAGAAATAGTTGTTATGTATAATAGTGTTGAAAATAATAGGATGCATCTCTGGCTACCAGATACTATAAAAATGCTCATTTGTAAATTTATTGACATCATAGATTATAAGTAAATGAACAACACAAATCTTACTGAATTTTCTATTTGTAGAATACTAGCTTATGCATAGGGCATACATATTTTTCTACTAATTTCAAATCATCTTAAATCATGAGTTGCTAATATCAGTGTTCTATAATTCCATTTATAGACAGAAGCCCTTTGGAATCAAATTAGCTAGATTAAATTACAGAAGTATGTGACAGTATGGAAAATTTTTTGTTTTCCTTTAAGTCTTTAGAATTCATTACAGCATTTTAGAGATATCTCCTTGTTTTCTCCTCAAAATTTTTGTTTGAATATACATAGTATACAAAATGTATGTAACTGAATATTTGGAGGAAATTTTATGCCACATACTCCTCTTCACCACCACACTTGATGCCCTGAAATTAATTTTCCACATAACTGTTTCATTTCTTTCAGTACATCTATATGCATAAAACAATAAATTTAATTATGTTTATTAATAATTGCTTTGTAATACTACATATAAATATATTACTTCCAAATGTTGTAGTTTTATCCTGATTTTCACATTTTAATTTTTCAATTTCTGTCTTCTAATTTCTATAGTCTGACAGCTTAATGAATGAAACACAAGATTGTCTGTATAATTTTGGCAATCGTAATTTATAAATTTTAGATAAACAACAAAATGAATGGGACATGCAAACTGTTGGTCCAACTCAGCAATGACTCACAAATAAAAATTGAAGACACAATGTAATTTGTAACTTTCTAGTTGCCACATTTAAAAAGGTAAAATAGAAACAGAATAAATTAAGCTAATTAATTTAATAAAATATTTTAATATGAAATCAATATAAAATTATTAATGAAATAGTTTGCATTATTTATAACTAATTCTTTAAAATATAATTTCAAACCATTATAAATTTATATACTATTTAATTGAACTTCTCTGTAACTAGTCATATTTCAAGTGTTAAATAATCACAAGTGTTAATAGTTACCTCATTAAAGACAAAGACGTGCTGATTGTGGGAAAATTAAAGCTTTTTGAAAGCAGGCCATGATATTTAAAATTAATTTGAATATAATGAAGTATAGCATACTATCTTGTAATTTAAGTGAGAGCAAGAGGCTGCTGTGTATTCTTGTTTTTGGAATAAAGCAACAGATTTAAAAGATCTTCTGTCATATGCAAATACAAGCAGAAAATTGTGCACAATGTGTGCTCAAAACAATTTGTTTACCAACCTTTCTTTTGCTTAAAATATTGTCGAAAGTATATTCAAGCAGGGTGCAGTGGCATCTGCCTGTAATCTCAGCAACTCAGGAGGCTGAGGCAGGAGGATTGCAAGTTCAAAGCCAACCTCAGTCATTTAGTGAGACCCTATCTCAAAATAAAAATCAAATAAATAAAAAGGGCTGGGGATATGGCTCAGTGGTTAGGAGGCTCCTGGTGAACATCTCCAGGTACAACAAAATAAGTATATTCTAATTATTCAAATAATATATGTCTATAAAATAAAGCATATGAAAATTCTTTATAATTATTCAATGTTAAATGTCTACTGCTATTATATCTGTGATTACTGGTGTACTGTTTAATAAAACATGGAAAAATTGCTTACAAGTACAAAATATTTGGTAATACATGTCTTATCAGTCTACATAACATTTGCAAAATGCCTTTCAAATGTTTTAATTTGAGAACTATGTCAATTTAAATCAATTGCAAAAGTATGTGTGTGTATATATGTATATATATATGTATGTACATGTATTATATATAATTATAATTATTTGAGGGTAGAAGTAGTTAAAAACAATAGTAATTAAAGACAATATGGTAAAAGAATATGTAAGGAAGTAACTAAAAATAATGTAGAATTTTCAAAAGAACAAAGAGAGCCAGGCATTGTGGACATTCCTGTAATCCCAGAAGCTGAGTCGGGAGGATCACAAATTCAAAGTCAGCCTCAACAACTTAGTGAGACCCTGTCTCTAAGTGAAATATAAAAAAGAGCTGTGGATATGGTTCACTGTTAAAGCACCTCTCAGTTCAATCCCTGGTGCAAAGAAAAAAATAAAAGAATAAAGAGAATTTGGTGTTCTACACTGGCAACAAAATAAACTCATGATAGGTCCAAGCTGAAATGTAAACATTATTTTTTTTTGCTAGGAATAATGACTAAATAATGAATATTACACTGTGGAAGGAATACTTTAGAACTATATAGGGATTACTATATGTTGATCCACACATGTTACACTATATGAATCTATATGTATTACCTAGTATTGTTCACCTACACAAAGTTATTTAAGAAAATGCCCTGAAGGATGCAAAAATCAAGGGTCATATTAAGTACACTGAAATATTTTATCATAATTATCCTAGTCTATTCTCCATGGCCTCATTGCACAGAGAAAGTTACCCTGTAAATTCCGCTTTTGTTTTCAGCTGTAAATTGGTATTAGTGATAGTCCTTCCTTCATGGATTTGTCACAGTCACTAAATGTGATGCAAAAGTTACAACATAAAAGAGACTGCCTGAAGAGATCTACTGTATAGCACTATAGAGTTAATAACAACATATTGTAGTCTTGAAAATTGCTTAGGGATTTTAAGTGTTCTCATGAAAATAATGATAAATATATGAAAAAATGCACATCAAATTTTGCTTAATGTAGCTATCCCACAACGTAAATATATTTAAAAACAAAATGTGCTGTGATAAATATACCAATTTTTGATTTGCCAATTAAAATGACTAAATAAATAAATTGTGAAAAAGAGAGAGAAGGTTCTGAGACATAATTAGCATTATGAAAGTCATTGACTTCATACTGATTATTATCACTATTTTTTCCCCAGGAGGTATCCATCGTATACTGAAATAAAGTTGTTACACTTCTGAAATCCCCTTACTATTTTTTTAATAGCAGGCTTTTAAAAATGAGTGAAATCTTTCAAAAGATTTCCCCTATTTTTTGTCTCTCAACATTTCATATCGTGCTGTAAGAAATTGTCAAAAATGAGTTTTATTTTCAATTTTACCTATTTTTTATAGACATTAACATCGATATATTATGTTGGCTTCTAGATTATTTTTGCATCATTAGAAAACTTTACTCAATTTCCCCTGAGATTCTGAAATTTCATGAAATGTTTACAGGAACTCTCTTGTTAGCAATGTTTCTATCAATTTACTATGACTCAGTTTTTAAAAGTGAGTTATAATAAACTGTATAGAAGATGCACCTTTTATGAAGAAATGACTCTGGTGAGTCAAAACTTTTTGCATTCATTTTTAAAGTGATTACTATATTGAAATAATATCATTTTTCAAATAGAAGTTTGCATGAAGATCACTAAATTTTGTAGTGGATAGTTAAAAACCACACAAATTAAGATTTGGATTTTAAAATACTCCCCAAAATTCAATCCAATAAAATACTAAGGCATAAAAGTTTTTACAACTTTAATTCTTTTTTTAAATTAACATCAGTGCTATTCAGCTTTTGGTGGCTGTGGGGAAAAAAAATACCTTAAGAGAACAATTTAAAGGATAAAAGTTTATTTTGGGTTCACGGTTTCCAATATTTCAGTATATGGTCTACTGACTCCGGTGCTCTGGGCCTGAGGTGACACACAACATAAACACAGAAGGGTGTGGTGGAAAAAAGCAGCCAAGTTCTTGGCAACAGAGAGAAGACAGAAGCAGAGAGAGAGAGAGAGACAGAGAGAGAGAGAAAGAGAGCAAGAGCATGGATCCATGAATAAAATATAGTCCCCCCAAGGGAATGTCCCAGTGACTTTCATCCTCCAGTAATGCCCACCAGCCTATGGTTACTACCCAGTAGTCCATTCAAATCATTAATTCATCAAACATATTGATTGATGAGGTTATAGCTCTCATAATCTCATCAGTACACCTCTGAATGAATATCCTGCATTGTCTATTATGTGAGCTTTTGGGGGGACACCTCATATTCAATACATTAAAACATCTGAAATTAAAGTTGCCAATGGGGAGGAGAAATTTCATTTCTTGTCTTTGTTCATTTTGTGCTGCTATAACAAAATACAAGACTAAGCAATTTATAATGAACAAGAATTGACTCTTGATTCTGAAGCCTGGGACATACAAAATTAAGAGGCCAGAACTTGGTCAGGCCATTCTTAGAGTGCCATCCCATGGCAGAAGTACAGGAGGAGGAATGAAAGGCCCTAACAGAGTCAATCTTATTGTATCAAAGAAATTCATTCCCATGAGAACAAATTCACTCCCACAATTAATAAATTCATTCATAAAGGCATAGCCCACAGGATCTAATTACCTCTTATTAGTTCCCAACTCCCAACCACGTTGCATTGGGAATTAGAATTCCAACACATGTTTTTGGAGGGACACATTTAAGCCATAACGCTCTTTAATATTTAGTAATATTTTGGCAAAATATTTTTTAAATATTTTAATTGTAGATGGACATAATACCCTCATTTACTTATTTACTTATTATTTCTTTTAATTTAATTGTTATGTGGTGCTGAGGATCAAACCCAGTGCCTCACATGTGCTAGGCAAGAGCTCTTCTGCTGAGCCACAACCTCAGCCCCAGATTTTGGCAAAATATTTTTTAGAGTTTTATTTAACTCCTCTTTGGGGAAGGGGTGTGTGCATCTTCAATATATGTATCATCGCTGCATGCTAATAAGCAAATAATATGAAGCTACTAAAATGGAAGATGAATTAATAACATGTAGAATATCCATATTCAAATAAATATAATTTCTAGTATAGTACATATTCAAACTGTGCTCTTGTTTTGATTCTATCTTACACTTTTCAGGTTTTTACTTCCACATAAGACTCAACTATTTTTTAAAGCTAAATTTCACATTCTATTTTCAAGTGGCATGAATCCTCATAAAATGAAGTAGTAGATGCAACTGCAAGACTTTTTCCCATTTTAGAAACAGTTCAGACATTACCAGGGGGAAAATCCTCAAGCTTGTTCAAATTTATCCAATCTATCAACCAATACCCATAAAAACCATGTTAAGACATTACTCAGTCTCTTCAGTGATCTCCAGTATCTTCAGGGGCTGAATGCAAAATTGATTCTCTATTCCATTTATCCTACTCATCACTGTTGTTGTTATCCCTGCTCAGCATCACAGTTTAAACTATGCATTCTCTTCAGTATTAATTTTTCTACTTTATATTTTATATTTTCAAACATTTCTGTAAATATTTTCTGCACTGTTGTGAATAAAATAAAGTGTGCAGAGAACTTAATGTTTATCTACTTTCAATATATTAGGCAAGTAGAAACACCACTGAGCATGTACAGCTGACATAAACAAGAAAAAATATGAAATTTAAAATATATATGTTCAAAGATAAAATGATTACAATCCTGTGTTTATTAGATTTAAAGAGGAGCTTTACATATACTGATGCCTAAGCCCAATCCTAGTGCATTGAAATCAAGAATAATAGAGCCTTGTCAGTTTTTTTAAGCTCCCTAGATAATTTTTATATAGGAGTTGTTTTGTTTTGTTTTAACTCCCTGGATGATTATTTTGTGCAGCTAGAATTAGATCCACTGGTATCAAACATATGCCGTGAGAGCTGGGGTTGTGGCTCAGTGGTAGTGCGCTTGCCTAGCATGTGTGAGACACTGAGTCCTGTTCTCAGCACCACATATAAAAAAAATAAAATAAAATAAAATAAAGATTCATTGACAACTAAAAAAAAATATATTAAAAAAAAAACAAAAAACATATACCATGACCTATGTGAACAGTTCTCAAACTCTTTGGCCTCAGGACCCCTTTGAAATCTTAAAAATATTTGAGCATCTCAAAGGGTTTCATTCAGGTAAGTTATCCAAATCAATGTTTACTGTTTGAAAAATAAAAACTGACCAAACTAGAGCTATTTATTGATTTTGAAATAGCTCACTGATTTAATTATCTTTCATGTAGTGCTTTACATCTTCATATTTTTCTCAGTCTCTGTTGCATTTATAATAAAAGCATACTGAACATATTAAAAATATAGCTGTAATAAACCCTCTGTAAGTTAACCAAGCATGAAAAATAACTAGAGCTTACAAAACCATATAAATGAGAAAAGTGGACTCATTTAATTTTTTCAAATCTCTTTAGACTAAAATAATTAGAAAAATAGTTGGACTTATATATGTTCTCCTGTAATAAATCTTTTAGGATATCACATGTTATGTAGTCTTTGTTACACTCTACTTCAGACTCTTTAGAAAATGAGAATGTATGGGCAAATATTATCTTATTTTTAGGACTTAATTTTGATTCAAAAACTCCTGAAGGACTTCCAGAATTACCAGCATTTCACATAACACATTTTGAAACTGATTGGGTTACATAGAAAAAGTGGGATTTTTACCTAAAATTCATTTTCTGAAGGTTAGCTCTTCTGTTAGCAATCTTCATGTACTATTTGAAATTTGATATTATAAAATTTGGGTTTAAAAAAAATCATTTAGTCATAGTTATGCAGGCCTGTACTTCCAGCAACTCAGGAGGCTAAGGGAGGAGGATTGCAAGTTTGGGTACAGCCTCGGCAACTTAGAAAGACTCTGACACAAAATAAATAACAACTACAAATAAATAAAGAGGGATAAGGATGTGGGTCAGTGGATAAATTCCCCTGGGTTCAATCCCTGTTACCACAATAATAATAATACTAATAACAGTAATAATAATAGCAACAATAATTTTGTGTTTCAGAAAGTTACACAAACGGTAATATCAATTACTTTATTATCAATAAGAATATCTTAGATAAGTATAGTACAGCTATGAAAGAAAGTAAATTAATATTGATATCATTATTAATGACAAATTTTACAAAAAATTTACATTTTTTTTATTAATGATGTTTGTTCTGTACTCTGCAGGATCCTATATAGTATCCCACATTACCTTTAGCAATACCTTTTTAATATCTTCAAGTTTTTGATAATTTCTCAGATGTTCCTTGTCCTGGTTGACTTTGACACTTTTGAAGAGCTTGGACCAATTATTGTGTATTTTTATCCTTGACTGTAGTTTTGTGTGGTGTTTTCTCCTAATAAATGATCTTATTCTCTTCTGGCCATAATAGGAAGTCTTTTGTGTCCTTTATGGTGGATATATTAAGAATTTCATGAATTGAATGCTTTATTACTGGATACACTTACTTTGATCATTTCACTAAGCTGGTGTATAATGATGTGTTTATTTTAAAGTTATTATTTTTCATTTTAATTAAATATTACCTTTGGGGAGATACTTTGCCATTTCTAAATCTAATGTAATTCCAAAATAAAATTTTTACATAAATTAATAAAGAGCCAGTAGTTAGGTTACATACAGAATAATTTCTATCCCATGTATCTCAACTATGTAGTAAAACATCTTGATTTTATTTACTTAATATTAATTTAGAATATTAATTGTATTATATTTACTACACTGATGCAAGAGTAACTAAATACATGCATTTTCAATTGTGTCTGAAACTTATCAGAATTACTAAAAGTTATATATGGCTTTTTCTTGTCCTTTTTTTTTCTTTCCCTTTATTTGTTTTTTTTGTCCCCCAGTGCTAGAAGTTGAATACAGGGCTAAACATATGTAATTTTCTATCAGCATTCTGAAGATCTATACAACAAATACTTTTTAGTTGTTAGATTTACTGTAATTTTAATAAGCTCAATAATAAGTAAGTAATAATATTACACAATCTGTTTTTCCAGAAAATGAGATTAAATCCCAAAACTCAGATATTGTACAAGTTAGATATTCCAAATAATGTTCTGAAAAAAAATGTTCATTATAAGTGATTGAAACATCTTATTTTATTGTCATTATTGCTACGGAATGAACCAATTTGAATTATTATTAGTTTCCAGGGAGCTTGATACTCAAATAAATATAATAAAATGCATTATTTTTGGTTTTATTCTATGATTATCTTAGTGGGCAAATTAAAGTAAAAATAAAAATACCATGATATTCTTACATAAATATATATAAATAGCAAACTCAAAGTATAAAAAAAGGTATCTACCATTTAAGGTTAATATATCATAAATAATTTCAATAATTTTTCCAACTAATTTTTCTATTGCTGGATAATTATGTTGTGTTGACTGTAATATACATATGACCTTGTCTGTTTTCTGCTCTAATTATTCTCTTGAACCACATTTTTGGCTATTTACTTTGAACACAAATCTATTGAAGATGATAGATATAATTATAATGGTTAAATAAAAAATATCTAAGAGTTTAAAAGATTATTATAGGTTGAGAGTTAAATCTGCTAATACCAAAGAAACAAAGATAGAATGTTCTCTCTGATATGTGGATGCTAACATCCAACAAGTGGGGTGGATAGAAGTTCAGTGGATTAGACAAAGGAGAATGAAGGAAAGGGAGTGGAAACAGGAATAAGAAAGATAGTGGAATGAATCTTGGATAACTTTCCTATGTACATGTATAAATATACCACAGTGAATATCCATATCAGGTATAGCCACAGACTGGGATCCTAATAAGAATAAGATGTACTCCATATTTGTATAAATATGTCAAATCATACTCTATTGTCATGTATGAGTAACAGAACAAATAAAAAAAGGAAAAATTTAAAAAGGACAATAACAAGTGTTGGAGAGGAAATGAAGAAATCAGAACTCTGATTCTTTGCTGAGGAGAATGTAATATGGCACAGCAACTTTGGAAAATAATTTTGTGCTTTCTGAAATTCTTCCATAGAGAGTTATCATATGACCCAGCAGTTCAATCCAAGGTATAATGTAAGAGAAATGAAATATGTTCACATAAAGACCTGTACATGAACATTCATTGAAGCATTATTCACAATAGCCAAAGGTTATACAGAATGCAAATGTATATCAATTGATGAATAGATAACCAAAAGGTAGTGTGTGTGCATATAAATGTATCCATAAATATGCTATGGAATATTACTCAGGAATAAAAATGGAGTACTGGTGCATGGTGTAATATGGATGAACATTAAAATCATTTTACAAAATGGAAGAAGCTAGTCACAAAGACCACATATTGTATGATTCCAGAAGAAGCAAATCCAGGGACAGAAAGTAGATTAGTGATTGATTGCCTGTGACTGAGGGAAAAGAGGAAATGGGAAATGACCACTAATGAGTAAAAGATTTTTTTTTTTTTTGAGTAATGAAAGCATTCTAAATTTAGATTGTACTGACAGTTGCACAACTCTGTGAACTCACTGAATGGTACACTTTGAGTGAGTTTTATGGGATGTGAATTACATTTCGATGAAGATGCTTAAAAACCCCAAAAAATAGTATTCTCTGAAATTAAACCATCCACACAGAAAATAGAAACATCTAAAATTAAGTTGCAGACCCTGTGATGCGCTTGCTCTCTGATAACTTGGTGACCGAAAATTTGAATTCCGCTCTCCTTGTAAACAAATGAGGCTGCTCTCATAAGAGCTAATGACAGCCAGGTGCAGTGGCGCAAGCCTGTAATCCCAGCACTTAGGGAGGCTGAGACAGGAGAATCATGCATTCAAAGCCAGCCTCAGCAATGGCAAGGCGCTAAGGAACTCAGTGAGACCCTGTCTCTACATAAAACTCAAAATAGGGCTGGGGATATGGCTCAGTGGTCGAGTGCCCCTGAGTTCAATCTCCAGTACCAAAAACAAAACAAAACAAAAGACTACAAAATTAATTTACATAAATCTAAAAATAAAGCGGTTATAGACGTATTATTATTCTTTCTACAAAGAGAGTTGCTCCCACAAGTATTGTGTTATGTTATGATTTAGATGTGAGATGACCCTCAAGAACTCATGTGAGAGACAATGCAAGAAAGTTTACAAGTGAAATGATTAGATTATACTAGTTTTAATCCACTGATGTGGATTAACTCAATGGTAACTGTAAGCAAGTAGTGTTAGGATTAGAGAAATCAGGTCACTGGGGGCCTACCTTTGGGGTTTATATTTTGTCGTTAGTGTGAAGGAGCCCTCTCTCTCTCTACTTCCTAGTTACTATGTCCTGAGTTGCTTTTCTCTAGTGTGCATTTCTGCCATGAGCTCTGCCTCACCTCATACCTAGAACAATGGAGTTGGCCAACCATGAATTGAATCTTTAAATCATGAGCTAATGTAAAGTCCCCTCCTCTATGTTGTTCTTGTCAGGTCTTTAGATCACAGTGATGCAAAAGCTGATTAAAACATGGTCCAAGAAGGTAAATTCAGCAATAGTTACATGGAATTGTGTTGTAGATGTATGGAAATTGTAGTCATTTTACTATTAAAGATTTCATTTATTAATCTATATGCAAAGACATTATCATTTTAAGAGATAGGAATTAGCTGGATGTGGTGACACATGCCTGTAATCACAGCAGCTCTGGAGACTGAGGCAGGAGGATCAAAGCCAGTCTCAGCAACTTAGCAAGGTCCTAAGCACCTCAGTGAGACCCTGTCTCTAAATAGAAAAAAAAAATACAACAACAACAACAAAAAAGGCTGGGGATGTGGCACTGAGTTCAATCCTCAGTATCAACAAAAAAAAAGAGAGAGAGAGAAAGATAGTAATTATAAAATGAAGCTCAAAATAAAAATCTGAGTTTTTAATAAACCAATTTTTATTTTGCTTCATTTGGTTTACTTTTAAATTTATTTTATTTGAAATAAAAATTTTAAACTTCATGTTATAATTACTATCTCGCTCTTTTTTTTTTTTTTTGGTACTGGGGATTGAACTCAGGAACACTCAAAAATCTGTTTGGCTATTTCATTATTGTCAGCTGCTTTGATTTTCTTTTCTATTTTTTTTTAGTTCAGAATATCTGACATCTAATTATTTTATATTTTGTGTGTGGGCACACTTAATTGTAATAAACTATTAAACATATTCATGCTTTCATAAAATCGCTAAGTTAAATTTGATTCACTAATGAAGAAAGACATTGAAAACGAAGGCTTGTTGTAGTTTTCATTTTACTCAAGGTGAAAGCTCATTTGTAAGTATTGAAACTTACTATTTCTATCTTAAGAAAAAAAATGTTTTTATGTGAAATCTCTGAGGTGCTAATGTCTTATTCCTAATGAAATAAGAACAAGAGCAGGTTCATGTACTTTCTCTGATAAACTGTAAAATATGCAATGCCTATGAAAGTTCCTGTCATATTTAAAAGATATATTTAATATACAGGACACTCATTCGATCACTGAAAACACTTGTCCTTTAAATAAACTTCGGTTGAAAAGCAAGAAAATAAAGGTGACCTAAGAATTCTCTTTTAGTTTACATTAAAAAGTTTAACTGATTGATGGTAACTGACAGCAAAAACCAAAGGAAGTTCAAAGGGATTTCTCCATAAAAATACGCATGTACCAAGATGAATGTTTGTGGTGAATTAAACTCTCTTAAAATTCTTTAACACAGCTTTCATATAATAAATATAAATGATGTATTGATTTTCCAAGTTATTCTGAACACCTCCTAACTCTTTAGTATTATTTTTCTCCTTGGTACTTATAAAAGTTTATGGATGCTCCAATCATGACAACGTGGACAATTTGGATTGTTTATGTTCCTATGTGAATATAATAACCCATGGATTTTATATACACTGCCATGACTACATAGCATCTAATAAGGAAACAGAACAATAGAAAACAAAATAATAGTGATTGATTAATGTTGTGTTATTTCAATTTTTTTTTTTTATTTTTGGTAAGGACTAAAGTGTACATGACTTCCTTATTACAAAGATTCAGGTAGAAAGAAATTTTCTGTTTTCAGGAAAAACTTGTCTGTTTTATCTATCACCATCTTTAAAGTTTTAAATTGATTTTGTAACATTTATGAGAATTGACTTCATTTTTATTTGGTTTGGTCTGTTTGGATGTAGTATAGGAGCTCGGTCCACAACAATTGACTTTCCATAATATTTATTTATTATAGTTTCTACCATGCTGTTCTTTCTTATACACTAGCTAATAACATACTTTGTTTCATAAACATTAAATTCAAACATGTTTTATGTAATTAGACTGTTTTCAATAGTGGAATATATTATTTATTTTGATAATTCTAACAGAAAAGCAATTCTTTCCAAAAATTTTTTGCTCTTCTTATGGGAAAATTCACAGATTGTCAATAAATGGATGTATATTTCTTATTTAACACACATTTTAGCTCAGGTTTCTTGAATCCATGATGATTTACAGTTCTCTCTCACTGTAGGAAGAATTTTCAGGATCCAGTAACTAAACACATTAAGTTTTCAAAGTTCACACTCTTTTTGTATATCTGATATTACTACCCATTTTGCCTTTTAATTGTAAATGGAAGAGATGATACCCTTTGTTTTGAAAAGAGCTTTTGCAATGCATGAAGGACAATTCAGTTTAGAGACAACCTTGGTCAAAAAGTCTTGGGTATCATCAAATAAGAAGGGTCTTTAATGCACAAAAAATATTGATATATTTCAAGCCTCAGAGATTTATTTATTACATCATAAATTCTATATTAACGTTGACTTCTCTAACCAAAATGAGATATATAATATTGTAGTTTTGAGTTTATACAACATAGATTTCATTATTCTTCTGAAAATTAGGTAAATACTTTTATACCACTTATATTTTGAGAAAGTTATCTACCATTTTTAATTACAAAACAAAATGAATGTGGGATAAAATAAATTAGGACTAAAATACTTCCTGTTAAGGGGAGTAATTCAACTAAAGAAAATCAGTTGTGGAACCATATTACACTTTAAAGAAATGGCTGGCTACTCTTTGTATTTCACTATATCATGATAGCATGGGAAGAGAGCAAGGAATCACATGATATTGGAGAGAGTAATTTCCACTGTATATTTGTTTTAAAGATCATCACTTAACCATTCATTTCTTCTATTTTGACATTCAAAGACAAAATTGATTCCACAAGAAATTAGAAAAGGAAAATGGAGGATAATAATCTTTTTTTTTCTCAAAAATTGCATTTTAATACATGTTATCAAACATAACAGAAGAAAACAAATTTTCAGAAGCTGTACATACTGTTCACTGAAAACATTTGTTGAGGCAAATAGAAAAAATGGTTACAATCATAATTTTTCTAACTTTGCACAAAATTATAAGCAGATTAAATTCTTCATATTAAACACCTTTATATGCACTTTCAATGAACAGTATATATATATATATTTTTATCAACCATCTTTACTATACCCATTCCCCTTTCCTGCCCCCCGCTTCCCCCATGTCGCGTCCAGTGTTCCTCTGTTTCTCTTATGTTTCCCATTCCCACCTTATTCATCAGCATCCACTAATCAGAGAGACCATTCGGCATTTGGTTTTTTGGGATTGGCTTACTTCACTTAGCATAATGCTTTCCAATTCCATCCATTTGCCTGCAAATGCCATAATTTTATTTTCTTTTATTGCTGAATAATATTCCATTGTGTATATGTACCACAGTTTCTTTAGAGGATAATAATCTCTTTGATGTACCTGTCAAAAAAAATTCTAAAGATTCGTCATAGATGGGTCAACTTTTGGTAGTTATATGTTGCTTTGCGCAAATTGGATTGAATACTTTTCTAGTTTTCTTTTACATTCACCATGGGAACTCTTCTTTGGAAATCAACATACACTGAAATAAAATTTGCTAAACACTCACTTTTTTTTTTTAGTGTTGCATCAGATGGGAAAGAATGTGCCAAATAAAAATGTCTAAGAGGTAGCAAAGAATAGGGAGCATTTTCAGAAAAAGACTGTTGGATTGATGATCAGTTTCCCTGGAATAAAAAACAAATAAATAAATCCATCTTTTACAAACTTGCAACAGACTTCAGATCATTGAAACCCCAAAAGCTGACAGCTAAAAATGACCTGTAAATTTCAAGTTCCTATACCTTTCTAATAAAAGTTACATTTTAGTCACATATGATACATTTTCCAAAGCTTTATTCTTTTCTGCTACCTCCAATAAATTTCTCTTAATACAATTTTGAGATATATTATTGTAGTTAAGCAAACCTAAAAAGATTCATTTTTTTTTGTCCATCTTTAGGAGATTACATATAAAAATATCTATGAATTCTACTTTGAGGATCTAAATATTTTTTATATTTACTATGCAGTAACTTATGATAATAGTTTTTTTTTAATTTTAAAAAAATGTTAATGATGCCATCAAACTGGGCTACAATAAAACCATCCTTGATCTCTTTAAGTTGGCAAATTCCTATGCAAAGACTAGAGAAATATATTTTTATGTATTATATTAAAAATGATAAATACTAAGGGTTATGTTGAGGATAAAATGTCCTTTCTCACAATTCATAGGAAAATAAATATTCCTACTTAATTCTTCGTCCCAGTTGCACCTAAAATATATTATTCCTTGGCACTAAATATTATTAATTTAATGTGAAAATTATTTTGTCACTGAAGACATCATTAAAATATCAGTGACACTATAAATATGTAATACATAAAATATAAATAAGCTACAAAAGTTGAAAATAAGAATAACCATGTTCTTGCTGTCCATGTCATCACTCTCTTAATACTATTTGATTTAAAGTTTACATGGGCAACTATATATGCAGTTTAAAACTAAAGTGGGAATATATAATACACAGAAATAAGAGACCAAGTGTTTATGAGACAAAGCTAATTATTTTGCATTGCAATAATCAGTAAAAATATGTAATTTTGTATGATCATTAAAATATTAAATACTAATGATAAAAATGAATATAATAAAAATTACACACAACATTTAAAAATGTTTTATTTTTAACCAAAATGGAAAATAGGTGATATTTTTATTATTTGGATATGCCATGCATTTTTATCATAGTTAAGGAGTATTAATTAATATAATTTTTGTAATAACTCATAAAAGGAGATCCATTTACAAATGAGAAGACTAATCATAAAGAAATCATGTTACTTCCCTAGGACTATATAATCACTCATGGGTGGTTTCAGAATTCAAACCAGAATGTCTATTTTCAGAGCCCAAACTCAGTTTATTATTATATATATGCATATATATTACATATAATCGTTTATATTGGACTTTTTTTGTAATTCAGTAAGAGTTTTTACATTACCCAAAAGAAGACATAGCTACATCTTTAATAATCCTCAAGAACATGTTAGTACCATAGAAATAGTGGAACACACGGAAACTTACAGGTGTTTCAAAATAAGCCTAAGGTTACAGAGAAGTTAATGAGAGTTCCTATTGCGCTGCATTTTTGCTGGCATTTGATGTTGTGACATTCATGACCTTTCAACTGTACTTGAAAAAGTGAGCAAAAAGGAACTGCATATGGAACACTGGCTTTTCAAAGAAATACATAGTTAGGTACAGATAACAGGTATATTTTATGTCTGAAACTCGGGATATACCAGATGAAATCCGAGATGAAAGACTGCATGTAAAAGCACTAGAGCAGATCTGGCTAAGTTCAGGGACAATGCCAAGTGGTTCAGGGACAATCCATCCAACAGGCTTGACATTTGTTGATTTTAATGTTTATTCCATAAGTTGAATTTCATGAACGGATAAATTTACCAAGGACACCTCGATATATCCAAAGGACAGATAAGTTATTTGGTGTGTCTACATTAATTTAATTACAGAACATTTAAAAAGCATTCATCATGAAGGTTTTGTTTCACTGAAGATAGCTTGGTGAAAAAATAATCAACAAATACTTATTAAATTAATACATTGGACTACATTGAATAATGGAAAGCATTTATGGTAATTTATAAATTGATGTTCAAATGTGCAACCTAAAGTTATTGTACTTTGTCTTTGCAAACTTAGTATCTCTTGATTACTTTCATCATGATATGAAGACACGTGATATATATACTATTTTAAAAGTTTTGTATAGTTTTATATGTGTAGAAATTAGAAAGTCTGGAAATATTATAGTCAGGATAAGAGTTATTTCTCATTATTAAGATAATTAGCAAGTACTAAGTCTTAAAATAATTTTGAAACAGATAAATTATTTCCTATTTCTGCTTGACAACAAGCATTTTATATTTAACCATCAACATTGAGTGATTTATAGCAGCCATATAAATATGATTTAAAATGTCTTCCTAATTTTGATGTTCTATTTTTCCTAGATTATTATTGTACTTTAGCTTTTTGTTATGTAGTCAGTTTCACAATTTTTTATATTTTAAGATATTTGTAGAATATCTATAAATAAAAAAATTTGAAGTGTATGTTAATTTTTAGAAAGCAAATTTTTCCTTATTTGAAAACTACTTTACTCAGTTTGGACAGTTATATAGATTCTTCTATAGAGGTTATTGGTTAAGTCCATGCATATCAGTAGTTATAATTAGACAGAAAATCAGGAAATAATGGCATAAACATTATGCACCTACATTCTCATTTCCTCTTTTCTACACTTACATATTCATGTATATTTGCATTTTTTATTAGACTCAGAGAAATTTCAATCATAATTTCGAGGTTCTTTACACAGCCTCTTAAAGAAAAAAAGAAGACAATTTATGAATAACTTAATTTAGGAATCAAACTTCTGTTTTAAGTTTGAATCTTTCCAATAAACTTGTATTTTTCATCTTGTTCAGTTCTGAGAATACAATATAAGACTGTTTCTCAGCTACATATTCCATTTTAACAAATACCCGACAATGATACGCAATATTGCTTATTTATTTATTTATTTACTGGTAGTGGAGATCTAGCCCAGGAACACTTTATCACTGATTACATCCTCAGCTCTTTTTATTTTTAATTTTGAGACAAGTTCTTGCTAAGTTGCTTAGGGCCTCACTAACTTGATGATGCTGGATTCAAATCTGTGATTCTCCTTTTGCAGCCTCCTGTGTCTCTAGGACAATATTCCCATTTAAAAAAGTCAAAAAATTGTTTTTCTCTCATTAAGATATTTAGATTTCCTTCATGTGTGAATACACAAATATATTTGTCTTTGCTTTATTATACCTATAATTTCACTTTTATTTTCCTTTGATGATTAATTGTAACTTTACAGAAAAATGTCATTGTTTTTTAGCATATTTTTAGCACTTTGCAGGACCAGATTAAATGTTTATTTATCTAAAAACACCCATATGATATTTGCATCAAATTAAACATAACCCAAGTATAGTGGTTCATGCCAGTAATTCCAGTGAATTAGGAGACTGAGACAGGAGAAATGTAAGTTCAAGGGCAATTTCAGCAACTTAGGGAGATTCTGAACAACTAAGCAAGACCCTGTCTCAAAATAGAATATTGGGACGGTAGCTCTGTGGTAAAGCAACTCTCAGTTCAATCTTGAATACAAACAAACAAAACATCATAACCTTAAAATACTAACACAACTACATCTAATTTTAGGTATCAAACTTTTCCTCAAATGTAATTAATCTTGTAACTGATCAGTTACTGAAGGTATAGAATCTCATATTTCTTATACTCAGTTATTTACTAATAAAATAGATGATAATAAATAATTTGGATATGTATTACTGATATAAGTAGGCTATCTTTTGGTAAGATGAATATTGTTCTCTTCTCCAGGAATAGGTGGTAGAAAACTAAAACAATTTGCTGAGCATAGATATGAATATGTTTGCTAAAGTTCTCAATTTCATTTATGCATTGTGTTCTCACTATATATGGCAAGAATGGGCTAGAATCTCTTATTCTATTAGGAACACAGTGCTACACTGGTTAGAATGACTATCAGCAGAAGTTAAACATGCAACAAGCTTTAACAAAGATGTGGAGAGAGGAAACCCTTAAAATCTTGGGTGGGAATGTATAATAGCACACCCTTTATAGAAAACAGTAAGAAACCTCATCAGCAACTTAAAAATAGAAATGTACATGAATTAGCATTTCACTTTTTGGCACATATCCAAAGAGAATGGCATAAATATGTTGAAGAGATATTAGCATCATTATTCACTAGAATAAAGACAGGATACAGTCAAAAGACTGCAAGGATGAAGAAAATGTGAGAGAGATATTTCACATTTAGAACTGTTATAAATGGAAAAATAGATAAAAAGATAGATAATTATTTGTCTATAAGAATAAAAGAAATAAGAATTATAGCAATGTGAATGAACTTGGAGGAAATTATGCTGAGCCAAATAAGCCGCAAGAAAAACAAATCCATGATTTGACTTACCTGTGACATCTTAGAAAATTGAATTCATAACAAGAATAGGAGAGTGGTTACCAGGTTTGATGGTGGGAGAAATAAGAAGATGTTGGTCAGAGGGCATCAGAAGAACAAGTCCTGGAGAGCTAATGTACATCATGGTGGCTATACTTAATACTAATATATTTTATATTTGAAATTTGCTAAAAGACTAGATCTCAAGTTTTCTCACCAGACACATATACACATACACACACACATTCACAAAAAACACAAGATAACTTAATGTGATGTGACATAATAGGTTAAGTTAAATAGCATTAAATAGCTTTATTTGTTAAACATTTCACAACATATATTTATATAAAACAATCCAGCTATGTATCTGAAAAATACATAATTTTATTTTTAATTAGACCTCAAGAAATCTGGAAAAATAATCTGAAAGACTTCCTTTCTAGTTTTACACAAATAAAAATCATTACCTACTTCAAAACATCAATGAGTTTCAGGCTTATCTAAAATAGTTCTAATATGTTCTAATATTTACATACTACTACTATGTAGTAGTAGTAAATGGTAAATGGTAGTAGTCTTTTGAAGTAATACAATGCAAGTTTAGTTTAACGCTGTTACTTTAAGGAGTCAAAGTTATATCATAAAAATTTTCCTTTGCATGTATGTATACATCAGTGTGTATGTGTGTGTGGGCATAGATTTAATATGCATAGATATGCATGCACAAGGATGCATCTGCATTCAAGTTTATTTAAAATTCAGACTTTCAACATGTCATTGTGCATGAACTTATTCCAGTTCTGATTTCATCCAAAGCTAAGAGCTTTCTGATGCTTTAACAATTAATTAATAATCTAAGTAACTTCATTATCATTTCAGATCTATTTTAGCTACACATTTTAATATTCTGTTTTTGTTGCAGAGCTATTTAGATACAGCCATTTATGGATAATAAGTCATTTATTCCTCATTAACTGTTAGGATGGATGTAGATATTCATTACTGCCAGACAACAGACTCATTTAACTGCATACAGTACATGATTATATACCACACCCATGACTAGAATGCAAATTCTATCTCACATTAGTTTCATCTTATTTAAGCTTTGCCAAAGGCTTGGATATTTTCCCTTACAGCTTTTATACCAGAAAAATCACCAACTTTTATTTTTAAAAAAGAAAACGGCAGAAGAAAGAAAAAAATGCCCTGCACAGTAAAAATGTATAATTTAAAGGATGATTCTCTGTGCTGTGACTCACATGGACTCTTAAATTGTATGGTTGATACTATGCTTTCCCTCTTGGAAATTTATGCCCTAATCAGCTTAACCTTAAGCCAGATGAGTTTCAGCATTTAAATTCAGAAAGACCTAAACAAATCATCACAGAATTGGTCACAGTTAAGAACAGCAATAAAATGTAAGAATCTGCTGCCTCCCCTCAACAAAAGATAGAATATAATTTTCAATTGCGTGGAACCATATTCAGAAGTTAATTTATAATTTATTTTTTGAAATTAACATTTATAATTAGTGACTATGTTCATAAGGATTTTTCATCAAGAAGCTTTGTTTTACCAAAGTTATTGGTAACTACAGTTATTCATTCACAAATTTATCAGTGACAAAATATTTTGTTAATATAATACAGCGATTATATTAGTGTCAAGGTATCAAAATAAATTTAGAATTGTTTTATCCTTGCTTGGTGTATATACTTACTGACATAACAAAACTTATAAAAGTCTAGCAGAATATGGGTAATTAAATTGCAAACTTCATCATACTGCATATTTAATGCTTTTAATATGTGGTTTTCAAAGTCATTTAGGAAAGTATTGCTTAAGAAATCTTCAGGATAGAAATGATATTAAAGTTTAGATGTAGTGGAATGTAAAATAAACAAAGATAAAAGGAAAAACATGGATAAATCATAAACACTATTTGGGCCAAGGAAAATAAATACCATAAATACACAAACAAGTAAATCACAAGAGCTATTTCTCTGCCTAATGATAGAAATTTATTTTCTGGTCAAATAGAATTGGTTACAAAGGAATAACTATTATTTCAATATAGCTTTGAATAATATGACTACTCTTTAATGAACAAGTATATTGTTTATTATTTGTCCAATTATTTTACACACTTTAACAACTAAGTAATAACTGTGACAATATTACATATGTTAAAAGCATCAATTATTATGTCAAATCTGACCCATAAAGAGACAATTCATATATAGTTCACTAAAAATTCATTCTATGTTGAAACTTTCTGAAATATACATTTTAATTAGTGTTATATTAAAATGGAATAAGCTATATTGCAGTCATCTCATTTCAGGGTTATCTTACTTTGCAGATTGATCTGAATAATTGAGATTGCATATCACTATGTTTGCTGATAAAGGAGACTATGGACTACATAATTATGCCACTGTTGACTCCTGGAGGAAAATCAAATTATCCTCTTTGTTTTCATATCTAATTCCAGCAGCAGTGAGTTTTTCTCCATTCAGCTTCTGGCAGTCATTAACTAATTTAGCAGAGTATACACATGAACTGAGATCTGTATGCCATATCTATTTTTGGAATTTTATCCTAAACTAAAATATAAAAATAAATAATCCATATAATCTTGTTGGTTCCAAAATATGAGTTACAAATTTAACAATTCTTTGTCTCCACTGTTGTATTTTATGTCATTTCTACCCAACCTCTTCAGAGCAATTTGAATATTTTATCATCATAAATCAAAATATAAATATAGAAATGGAAATGTAAGATGAACAAAACATCCAGTTTCTATTGCCCAACGTAGTCTTCATATGTCTACTTCAATTATTTGAAATTTAGTATTACTTCTTGTCTTTTTTTAAAATAATTTTTTAGTTGTTGATGGATCTTTATTTTTTTCATTTATTAGTTATATGTGGTGCTGAGGATAGAACCCAGTGCCTCACACGTTAGGCAAGCACTCTACCACTGAGCTACAGCCCCAGCTCTACTTCTTGTCTTTTAATATGCTATTATCCTATTTATTAAGCAATGAAGTATAAATAAAATCAATGAAATCCTATTTATAAAACAGGAAAAACTTCTCAAATAGTTTCTTTTAGTACTTTTTAATTTATCAATTACATATTTGATTCATTTAATTTTTTCCTACTGCATAATATAAAAAACCATAACTTTAATTTTTTATCTAGATAGATAATCAGTTGTCACATTACCCTTTACTGAATAGTTCTGACTTTTCCATGTTGGATTAAAATTATACAAATTTCCAAAATAGTTTAAGTCTACTCCTGTATTTTTAATCAGAAAGCATTGATATTTATGTTTATTTATTCATTAATACCATTTTACCATAATTATTGAAGTTTAAAACTAACCTTAATTAGGTTAAATTGTCTATCCAAATTTCCAAAATAGTTTGTCTACTCCTGTATTTCCAATTATAAAGCATTGATATTTATGTTTATTTATTCATTGATACCATTCTACTATAATTATTGAAGTTTAAAATTTACCTTAATTGGGTTAAATTCTCTGTTTATTTCTACCCATTAATTTAAATTTTATTTTTCTAGTCTATGTATGTGAGCATCTATGTATGACTATGTTGTGAAAGTCTAAACTACATATATAACAGTACATAAATTATAGATGGAGAGTGATTAATTTTTACAACATGTACACTGCAAAAATATGAGTTAGATCAAAAATGTTTTATTATCAATCAACCCATAAATCTCATTTGTGCCATCTCTTCTTCAGTACCTGCTACCATTTCATTTATCACGTTTTTTTGTTTTGTTTTGTTTCACGATTTTTGAAGTTTAAATTAATGCAACAGAGAAAAGCCTGGCAAATTTTGCTCAACATAATGACTGTAAAATCTATCCACATTGTTGTTTTAAGGAGATTCATTCATTTTTATTTTTTGAATATACTACAATGTATGCATATATCACATTGATGCTGAGCATTTACATAATTTCCAATTTGAGGCTTTTAAAAATAGGGCTGCAGTGTGCAATCTTGACATGTCTATTTTGTATACAAATGTGTTCATTTCAGTCCCATAAATATCTGAGAATGTAGGTTGCTCAGTCATTGCTATTTATATGTTCATATTTAGTATATACACTGTCAGTTTTCCAAAGTGCATGTATCAATATATACATCCAACAATATGAAAGAGCCACACTTGCTCAATATCTTTAACAGTGCTTACTATTTACAGAATTCTATTTCTTCCCAGTTTTGGATTCATAGTAAAAAATATTTGAGATTTAATTTACATTATTCTGGTGATTACCCATGTTGAGTCCTTTCAGATGCTTATTGACCACATGAATATATATTTTTAAAACTCTGACTATAAAGAATTTTGCCCATAGGGAGGCTGAGACAGGAGAATCGCAAGTTCTAAGCCAGCCTCAGCAACAGCGAGGTGCTAATCGACTCAGTGAGACCCTATCTCTACATAAAACACAAAATAGGGCTGGGGATGTGGCTCAGTGGTCCAGTGCCCCTGAGTTCAATCTCCAGCACCCAAAAAAAAAAAAGAATTTTGCCCATATTATCTCTCAAGGTATCTTGTGTTATTTATTTGTGGAATTATTTTCATATTCTAGATAAACTTCTTTTATATACAAACACATTGTACTGCACCTGTGGACTATGAGCCTCTTAAACTACCCACATGTATTTTACAGCACTTTCTAAGCTATGTCTTGCCCTTTTTACTAACTTAATCATGTTTGAACAATTATTTCTTGATTTTAACTCAGTGCACTCTACCATTGCATTTTTGTGTCCATATGCATTATATCATATTTTAAGTCTTCTTATTTTGTTATTGCAATAAGATGAGTTTTACAGTTTTTCAGTGTAGATAGGGGTACATTCAGTTGTTGTTACTTGTACTTCATGTGCTTAATATAATGTATATAACTGAATTTTATTTCTAAAGATTGCCTTCAATTTTCTTTCTGCCACAAGGATAAAATTTCAATGCACATGCCAACTCTTGAATGTGAATAAGGTTATTTTGGAGAAGGACATATATCCATGAGAAGTAGAAATGTTGTTTTATTGGTCATGTGTATACTTGAAGTAACTCCTGAACACTGCCAGATTTAGGTGATTCCTTGAACTGTTAATCTCTTCAAGATTTTTTCAGCTCCTCTAGATCTTATGCCTTTGTATATGAATTGTTGAATTAATTTATTGATATATAAGAATGCCCTAGAACTTTGATTGCGATTATACTTAGTTAATTGATAAAATTAGGAAGGGCTTTGATTTTAAAAACATTGATTCTACCGCCCATGGTCATACAATTATCTCTCCATTTATTTAGATCCTTTCACATTTCATTCATTAAAGGTTTATAATTTTTCACATTTTGTTCCATCTATATCTAAGCAATTATTTTATTAGTTCTTTTATAAATATTATTATTTTATATTTCTACATCCAATTTTTGGCATTAATTTGTATCATGTGACCTTGTCATAGCTGTTTAAAGTTCTAAGAGGTTTAAATTTTTTTTTATTTTTGTTTATATTTTTGGAGTTATTACTGTTATGGTATCTCCCAAAAGCTCATGTGTAAGACAATACAAGAAGGTTTGGAAGAGAAATGATTGGGTTGTGAGAGTCTTAACCCAATCAGTGAATTAATTCTCTGATAGGTATTAACTGAGTGGTAACTGAAGCGGTAGTGTATGGCAGGAGGAGGTGGGGCATTGGAGATGTGGATTGGGGTTATATATTTTTATATGGCAAGTGAAATCTCATTCTCTTTCTGCTTGCTGGTCACCATGTGGGCTGCTTTCCTCTGCCACACTCTCCTGCTATGATGTTCAGCTTTGCCTTGAGCCTCAAGGAATGGAGCCAGCCTTCTATGAACTAAGACTTCTGAAACCATGATCCCTCAATACAACTTTTCCTCATCTACAATTTTTCTGGTGAGATCTTTTAGTCCCATCAGTAAAATAGCTGACTAAAACAATTGTGTAGACTATTATGTCATCTTCAAACAAAGACAAATTTCTTTTCTTATTATGCTGTCAGATACTCTGTCCTATATTAAATAGGAATAATAGACTATGACCTTGCTCTATCTATAATCTTGGGGAAAATGTATTTCTCATTAAATATATTTGACACTTGTTGATGTCGTAATAAGGCTGGCACAAAGAGAAGAAACATTCTCTTTCTATGATAAATTCTCTATATGTGTCTTGCAGCTTTGACAGTAACAAAAGTTTTGTAGTTTATTCTGTCCCTACTAGGATGGGATAAAATGACTAGAGGGCCTGATTGTCAGATACTCTTACCCCAAGTGATATCTTTATCTGATAAATTCTTTAACTATTAGAAAAGGCCTTTAGATTATTTCTTTATCAATTTGTATAATAATCAATGCTTCATTAGAACTTTAAATTATTTTATAACTATCTATTGAATTATTCTACGTTTATCATTACATGTATTATTGGTACTAGGAAGGGTATAATATTATGATTTATATTTTCTGATGGTTAGAAACATGATATCATCTGTAAGCCCATGATTCACCTGGAAAAATTGTTAACCACTTTTATTGATTTTATGGTTTTGTTTCATAAATCTATGGATTTTTCTAATTAAGATAATATTAACAAATGAGGAGAGTACATCCCCTAAACTTATTTTGTTTTGTATTTTTAAATTTCTATTAATATATACAATACAGATAATTAAATTATAATAAACATTGCTTTTGTGCTCTCAAAGAAACATTATGCTAATAAGCCAGATTCAGAAAATCAAGGGCCAGATGTTTTCTTTCATATTTTAAAGTTAGAGCAAAATAAGGAAAAAAAGATGAGGTGGGGAAACAGATATCACAAGCATATATGGAAGATCAGTGCAGTAGAAGGAGATCAAGAGGGAAGGAGGCAGTACAGGAAAGGGTAGGAAATGTGGAATGGATTTAACAAAAGCACACTATTTGCACATATGAATATACCATAGAGAATTTCATCTTTATGTGTATGTAGAAAGTTCCAAACACAAATGATCAAGTAAAAGGATGATCAGTAGAGTAGAGGAATGAGAATAGGGGAAGGGAGGTGGGGAAGGAAAAGGTGAGGTGGGAACTGAAATAAATTCCATGAATATTTGATTTGTAAAACTGATCCCAATTACTATGTATAACTATAATGTTCTAATAAAAATAAATTTAAAAATATATAAACTAAAAATGGAATGCTTACAATATGTTTGCTGTAGAGCTTTGTGTGTATTTACCACCAAGTTAAACAATTCTTTTCAAGTCTTAATTTACTAAATATTTCAAGTCATAAACAAATATTGAAATTTATGAAACAAATGGTTTACATCATTTGAAATGATGGTATAACTGTACATTGTCTATCCATTTCCTGATTTCTCTCATTTGATTTTCTGATGTGAAGAAAACCTTACATTTCTGACAAAAATACTACCTGATTCTGATTATTTTATTTTTAATACATTGTTAAATTGTTATACTGCATAATTTCAACATGCAAAGATTCAGTTGATTCTGTATTTATAAGTGAAATTGGCTTCTAAATTCTTGTACTGTGTACATAAAACAAACCTTCTTTGAATCCTACTTTGTTGATTCCAACGAGTGTAAAATTTCTGCCAAGATTTCAGTAAATTGGTCAACTTAATAATTCAATGTCTTTGCACTCTGGGTCTATTCTTATTCCATATCTGTTTTTCTTTATTATTTTCAAAAATTGTATATAGCAAGAATCAATTTATATTGGAGAAGTCACTAGATTAAAATGTTTTGCGAGATTAATTGAGGCCTATCTATCAGCAATGCATTTCTCCTTTAACACAAATGGATATGGAAGCTACAAATATTTAGCATAATTGTTTTAATAAGCAGAACATTCAAGCTATTCACAGTTCCAACTAAATTTGAGACAAGCAATGAAACAGCAAATTGCAGAGATTTGGTTAACAAACCTGAATTTGAGTGGAAAATCAAATCAACATAGATTCACACAACTGAGGACACTGATCTAACATAGTTTCATAGATAATGTTACCACCCCAAAATATTCATTCTTGGGGATTTATATATCCTTCCCAAAACTATCCCTTTTGTCCTATCTCACCCGCAGCAGACGGTAACAAAAACATTGAGTCTAATTCTTTTGTTATTGTTATCATAGAATGTGGTCTAGAATGTTATACAGACATAATTTGGACAGAGTGGGACAAGTCCAAAGTTATGTTTATTTGCAACAGGACATGACCTGAAATAATGTTGCTGAAAGGCAGCAAGAGTGAGAATTCATTTCTGTATGAGAACAGAACTTCAGAGAAAATAGAAATTGTCTTCATAATATTTAAACTTGTGCTCTAGTATCAGATAAAGGAGCGAAACAGGATAAAAACCACCAATTGTAACTTTAGTAAGCATGATTGCAATAACAAATTAAAGGTTAAAAGAAAAACAGACTCTTTGAATACAAATATCTGTATACTTGAAACTATACAACTACACCATTAACTCTTATAAATAGAGGATTTGAGTAAAATTGGTAAAAATAATTCATCTGATTATTTGAGACATTCTATATCATGGCTACTATAAGAAATGTGCTCAAAAAAAAAGATTAACTTTTATTTTTTTTTGTACTAGGGATTGAATCCAGGGCCATTTAACCACTGAGCCACATCCCCAAATCCTTTTTGTGTTTTATTTAGAGACAGGGTCTTACTGACTTGCTTAGGGTCTTGCTAAATTGCTGACTGGCTTTGAACTTGCAATCAATCCTCCTGTCCTAGCCTCCCAAGCCACTGGGATTACAGGCCTACACCACCACGCTCAGCTAAGGATTAATTTTTGATGATCTGCCAAATATTATTTTAAAATATGAAACAATCAAAAAATGTAATTTTCAATATTTTCTATGTTTTACTTAAGTCATCAATTTCTCGGACTAATTTTTGGCTATATACCTTATGTTTTCTCAATTTGATTTTTCCATTTTTAAAATAGTATTTATTTGGATGTTTGTCATATCCCTAAATTCAGGACCCAAACAATCAATAGCTTTCATGGCAGTTAACTCAGCATTTGTCAAATTAACTCATATTCATGTGGTTATTTTGTGTGCATTTGGACATACTTTGTACAGTTATGTGACCATATTGTGCCTACTATTCTGTGACTCCAAATGTTGTAACTCTTTTTCAATTTTGGACTAGGTTCTGAAAACATTTAAATAATGATTTTCCTATTGTTTCTGAATATACAGAAAAAGATTAAAATGTACAAATACTGTATTTTTGTGTGTTCAGACATAGAAAAAATAATTTTATAGAATTCATTAGAAACAAAGGTAAAATTTTAACTAATATTACACATTTTATCAAGTCCTTTTTGTGACTCAATGATAATACATAGAAAAACAATTGTTTGGCTTCTACTTTGACAAATAATTTTCAAGAATTACTTGAAAAGTCATCATTAGTATGTAAGTAGTAAGAAGTTCAGCAGCTTGTGGAACTATTAATATAAATTTCGTGATGATGTACAAAATTGATGTATGAGAAAACTATGGTAAAAATATTTGCACTGTGAAAATGAAAAAGAAATCTTTTTATAGATTTAGTATGGTACATAATATTTTTTAAACATCACTTATCCATGGAAGACTAAAATTGATTGACAGGTTTAGTAATGAAATTACCTATATGTTTAATCATGAAAAAAATGTTTTGTTACTTTTCACATAATGATATATATTTCTCTTCTAAATATCATATTCAAGTTAATGGCATAGTTACATCATTTACTGATATTAGGAATAACTGATGAAAAATATGTAGGACAATCTAAGTCTCATAGTAAGTGACTGACAAGTATTAATATTATTTATCCTTTTCAATGCATAGTGGTAGCAATGTGATGGAATAGTCTTAATTAAACTCTTTATTATATGGCAATACAACTAAAAGCTTGTTAACACTTATAAGATTATTTTTATTAGATACTAGATATTAATGTAGAAATGACTCCTTGATCCCTATCTGAATTAAAATCTTACACAAGATGATTTTACACAAGAGTGAAAGTCATGGGCTGGGGCTATATTTCAGTGACAGCACTTGCCTAGCATGTGTAAGTCCCTGGCTTCAATTTCCAGTATGGAGCAGGAGGATTACGAGTTCAAAGCCAGCCTCAGCAATTTAGTGAGGTGCTAAACAATTCAGTGAGACCCTGTCTCTAAATAGAATACAAAATAGGGCTGGAGATATGGCTCAGTGGACAAATGCCCCTGAGCTCAATCCTCAGTACCAAAAAAAAAAAAAAACAAAAAAAAAAAACTGGCACACTATGAGAGTTCTGGTGCTGTAATACATGTAATATAAATTAATTATAAGAATACTATAAATAGAATGACCATGCACTCTAACATTTTTCAAAATCTTCTAAAGTTATTTAGTTCTTTAAAAATTATAATCCAGTTCAGTTATAAATAATAAAAATTTCCTCTGCTACTACGTGTAGCTTGGATTTATGTTGCTATTCTTTAGAATGCTTTTTCCTATTTTTCAGCAGTTAGAATCTGCTGATATTAATATTGGGATTATTATCATATAAAGACAAATAATTTCAACTACTGCTGTGTGTGAGTTTATTCATATGTGAAAATCCCTAATCGATACAATTTGGATCTCACCTCTCTAAAGATAAAATAAAATGAGAAGAAATAATATAAGAACTTTAACTTTCAGTGACAGAAACATCAAGAGAAACATGAAAACTAGCTTGACTTACCAGTCATATTTCATTTTTTTCCCAATGATGATTTTTTTTCCTTCTGCTGACAAGAAAAAAATGTGTTTGGTTCCAACATTAAAGAACATATTTTATTTATAGCCAAACAGGCTTGAAATTCTTCATTTTAAGTCCGTGTTGAACTTTAGAGAAACCTTTAAAAACTCAATTACATTTATACTAGATTTTTACTCCAGTCTTCAGAGTGCAGGGTTCTAACGCTTAGAGAAAAGCATCCAGTCTTAACTGAGAGCTATTCCTAAAATTTGATAGCCATATGTGGTTAGTATTCTTTTCCTTGGGTGAAAATATTGAGTGATATTCAAATGAAAATGGTGATGTTTGCCTCATATCGAATGATTCTCTGTCAGCATAAACTGTTAGTGGATTTTTTTAAATCGTTTACTTATTGGGATGACATTTTCCCAAAACATTATTCTAATGACCAGTTTTCAAAAACAGAAGCCAATTTAACAAAAGGGAAGACTAAACTGAGCAATTACTTTTTTGAGAGCATTTTCCAAAATATGGTCTGTATGGATATTGTACTTTAGTTTCATTGTTAACTTTATTTAGAATATGGGGAAATGTATGTCCTTTATCAATAAAGATAAATAATTATTGTGACATAATCAAACATAGAGCTCACCCAAAGTATAACTAATTACGGAGAGGATATTCTTTGTGAAGAATTTATACAGTATTTCTTGAAAACAGTAAGTAAATAATTATTTACATTTGTCTCTAAAGAAAGCAGATAAAGCCTATAATGTTAATAGTGAAATAATAAATAAGTAGTAAGTAATGTATTTACAGATAATAATAGCAGTTATCATCTCTTAGTGGAATTGTCTACATAGAATATAACTCCAGAATCTAAAAGAATTCTAAATGTAAAATCAGTTAAAACTTTTGTACTAAAAATTTCCAATCTTTCGATTGATCATTTAAGTTTTTAGCACCATCTACCTCTGTTGACATAGAAAAATATATATATATGTACATATATATATATATATAAAATACTAAAACATTTAGCTTATTTATACAACATTGAAGTTTCTTGTTATGAATGCCTAGGAGAGTTTAAAGAAAGTTAATCTGAATGCCCATAATAAGACTTTTTTTAGGCACAGATGTCCAAATACACAAATCTGCCGGCACCTGCACCAGCACAAAGTGAAACCAAGATCGACGAGGGAGCTGCAGGTAAGAATCATACACACACACACACAGAACAAGGCAAGACTCTCTTTATTGAGCTCACGTGGGTCTATATATATGCTAGGACGATCTATATCCCGCAAGCTATACAGGGTGCACTAAAGTCTTACAGGGTGTTACTATTCTACTAGCACCCTGCGGCTATTCACAGGAATCCGGAACTGTTACAAGAATACGGAACTATGGCCAAAACCACATGATAGAAAAACCTGATACTGTTGCACATTATGTACTGTGGAAACGCCCAGGCGAGCTCTCTCCCATACAAATCCAATGATATAGAATTAGATATAGATGCATATGAAGACTTTATTATAAGAAATGTAGCACACATGATTATAGAAACTGAGAAGTCACATAATCTGTCATATACACTCTGAAAAGCCAGAAAAATCAGTGGAGAAATTCCAGCAAGCCAGATTCAGCAATGGTGAGTTGTTAAGCAACTCAGTAAGACCTAGTCTCTAAATAAAGCACATAGGGCTGGGGATGTGGCTCAGTGGTCCAGTACCCCTGAGTTCAATCCTCAGTACCAAAAAAAAAAAAGGATAGTGATACACTTCAAAACTTTATGTTATTTATAAATTGTTAAATTCTGAGAAACACACACATTATCTGAAATAGATTTAGCTTAAACGATATAGTTGGCTTAGTGTTGATGATAAGGTAAAATGTTAGTAAGTCCATATATTTGGTTGAAATATATTGGAAATACCTATCTAACAGTTAAAGGCCTGTCATAAAATGTTTTAATTTACTTGATAAATATTGGCTTAATATCCATATTAAATTGTATTGGCAACAGACTATGAGTCATTTTTTTTTTTTTCAGTCTTACATTAAATCCCGAAGTTCTAGAGTTCTAGTATTGAAATGACCAGTTACCGGTTACCTCTAGTCCTCTTTCTCTGAATGCTGAAGTACAACACCAGAGAGGCGCATGGAGGCAAGTGAAGAGTGGAAAGTGGAGCTTTATTTAAAAGATAGAAGAACAGATTTCTCCAGAGGAGGAAGGGGGCCCAAAAGGTGGAATTCATGGGATGAGGAAGTCCCATCCCTTTTATACAACTAATGTATTCTTTGTCCCTTTACATTCCTCTTCTCTATCTTGTTAATTTCCCCTCATCCAGTATCTGTGATTGGAAGATGCTGGTGGGGAGGCAAAAGTTGGTAAAGTGGTGGGCTGAGGGCTAGGGAAGGGTAATGGGGCAGAAAGGAGCCTCAGGGCAGATTAGCAGTTTCCAGCCTACTCAGGAATAGCTTCATTAACAGTTCTTAGCAAGGGCAATAACTGCTTGGCTTTTGGGGACATTAACATTTTATCTTTCACTATGGGATCCTTCAACCTTTTGGACTTGACTTGTTTGACTTGTTTTCCTCAATATGTCTCGATTTTACCTATCTACTCTGACTATTTTTAATTCTGGATTTAATATCTGAAAATGAATTTGAGAAATTAATATAAAATATAAACAAAACGACCCATTCTTACATTTTATAGCTATGCAATAATTCCTAATATTGCTATAAAATCTTATGTCCATAGAATATTCTCTTCACTTAAATAATTGAACAGTTCTTAATTTCTAAAAGAATCTTTTCACATTGCTTTACCATAAATAATAATAATCATATATTAATGTTCCACTACCACTGGAGCCTTCAAAAATCAAATACCAAATTAATACTTGCTAAAATAAACTAATTTGTATTAAATTCTCTGATAAATAAGGTAAAAATATGAATACAATCTGAAAATGTGCCCAGTTTCTATTAATATCTGGCTCAGGTACTTAGATTTTTTGCAAGTAATAATTATGTTACATTTACATCAAATGGTTTTTAGTTTTTTTCTTTAACTTTTTTTCTTTTGTTTCATAGAAAAACAAGTATTTTAGTATTTTAAAGAATTTTGCTCAGTGTTCATGATGAACTTGATTTAATAGACTTGCCCATATACATTTGACTCAGAAGGAATTAGCATCTGGAGTGTATGCTTTACACATAGTCTTGTAAAAATGATTTTGCCCACACTCTTTGATGCTGAATTTTGAAAACATCTGTCCCTTATGAGAATACAGAAATTTATTCATGAGGAAAATTTCTAGTTTGATGGAAAGTGGTATTTTATTCTCTTTAACAGCAGAGTTTCCATTTAGACTTATTTCAAACTTCTCAGATTTTAATAAGGGGACCTCAATTTGAATATTTATGTACAAAAATATGGATTCTTTTTCAATAAGCATTCTACAGTCTTGACTGTATATTATCTCCAGAGACTCATATTGAGTCTGTGTATTTCAGATTCTATCAAGTAATGTTTAAAAAGTCCACATCATGTATGTAGTAAAAGTGTCCTTTAAAACTTTTCTCTTGTCATTTTAACCTGCAGTCTCATCTATTCTGATTGATGTATGGGTGTGTGGGGTGGTGCTGAATCTTTAGTTTAAAATATTTAAAAATGTACTTATTTATGAATTTTAAAATATTAAGATAAATTATATAAAATTATTGGTCTTTCATCATTATGATCTATTAAACATCAAATATGTTGTTGATATCAATTTTTATCTGTTCTAATTAGTTACACATGATAGCAGAATGCATTTTAACATGTCACACATAAATAGACTATAACTTGTCATTCATCTGGTTGTACACGATGACGAGTTACACAGACCACATAATTTTTTTCTTACCCTGGCATCCTATTTCCTTATATTGTATATTGACTAATTAATACCATGCGTCTATTTGTTTAGAATTACTTTATTTGCTTTGTTAGCTAAATAACATATTTTCATAGAATACACAATAAAGCATTTATGAAGTCCTTAATTTTTGTACATTTATGGAATTTAATGGTTCCTTTTCTCATATTACAAACAGACCTACAGTTATTCTTATACATGTTAAATTGTTCATGTATGTTGAAATAACTCTAGGGTAGATTCAAAGGAGTAAAATTATTACATATTTTTTTCCTATTCTAAATTACATGTTTGAGTTAAGTTTTAGCACCAGTATACTATACAGGTGGTCTATCCAATCCCAGCACCTTGCAAAATTGCTTTGCTGAGTTATGCCTACTGTTCAATGCCCATCGCTAACTAGTTTCAAAAAATAAAAAATAGTGAAAAACACCAAACCAGCATCATGGAAAATGTTTAGGAACATATACTAAAAATACTATCTGTATTTATACTCTGGTACTTTGCAGTATTTTTCACCAAACTTTTTCCATTTTCTGAATTATTTCTGAGGTTTTTGTATAAATTCTTGTAACACATTAGAAATTCAGTAATTGAAATGTTTTAATTCCATTATTTTCTATTTTACTTTGCATGTCAATATAACTAATAAAATTAAATTTAAAACAACTATCTTGGTCCCTGAGACAGGCATGGTTTCTATCAATATGTCTGCCTAAACTTTTCTTATATTAAACCCTGTTCACATGATATACTTATTTACTTCTCATGCATTTTTAAAAGACATGAAGGGGTTTTTACTTCAGTTTTTGACCAAAATCAAGTTTTAGTAATCCCCACTTTTTCCCTTTGTGTGTTAAGTAATCTATTTTATACCTTGGAGAATACATACTAATAATTTGAAGGTAAAACAACCAAGTATTATTTCTGTCTGAAAATGACACCAAGTACAACCAACATACATGGATGACAGCAGCTTTCTAAATTCACAGTCAGTGTTGTGTAGTGAATTTGTACTCATGAGAGTAGTTTAGACGCTAGTGTTCCCAAAGGCTTTTCAATCTAAATGTAATTATATCAAATGAGAAGAATCTTAGAAATCATTCCGTTTTAATAGTAACAACTTTACTTGGACATGCTGCTCACTTGGTTTTCATAATGGCAAATTTTCAAGATAAAATGTACATAATGATTTGTCCAACATTATTTAAAGGAAAAAGTAAGAACTCTGCAAGAAATGAAATTTGGGGAAATTAGAAATATGTTTTCAAAAGTACTCTGTATTTTCACTGGGAAAATGTATGATGGTTAACTTTTCAATATTCAATCATAAATTCTGAGCCCGTGGAAAAGCACTTCCTAGTATTTTACAGTATTTTAATATCATTAGTGAGAGCATAGTCTTTAAAAAAAAAAAAAAAACCCTGTTTCTACCCAAGCACAGTGGTGCAAGCCTGTAATTCCAACACTTTGGGAGGCTGAGACAGGAGCATTCCGAGTTCAAAGCCAGCCTCAGCAATGGCGAGGTGCTAAGCAACTCAGTGTGGCTCAGTAGTCGAGTGCCCCTGAGTTCAATCCCTAGTACAAAAAAAAAAAAAAAAAAGCCCTGTTCTTGTATGTTTATATATATAAGGAAATGATAAATTATAAAAGCAAATAAAACCAATATTAAAAAAACATAATATAATGAAATTAAATTTATTGAAAACTAATTGACTAGTATATCTAGGTGCTTATTTTATGCCAAGCATTGTTTAGAAAAAATGTTTTATGCCAAACATTGTTTATGAAAGTGAACAGATCCATGGAAATCTCTTCCTTGGTGTACCACAAATTCCTATTGTGATAAAGACAATAAATTAACTTTAAAGTGATAATTCAGATCAGGTAGTAAAAATGTCTAGATAAATAATAAAGGAGGAAAAGTGAGATAAGATATAGTATACTTTGACATTTGAAATAGGAAAGATGGGACTGTTATTTACTGAGAAAGAAGACTCTGGCTAGTGTAGGTGGGTATTAGTCAAGGTGTCTGGGACTAAAGATCAAATGGCTAATACGGGGTATTTTTACTCTGAAATGCTTGTGACCTCAGCTAAAAGAATAAAACTGTAAATACATGATGTTTGAATATTTATTTAATTTCCCATGTCTGATTTTTCACATGTACAATTCAATTTCACTGTTCAAATGGTATAGCTGCTATCTATTTGCTGCTCCAAAATGAACCATATTGTCTTCTGTTTCCACTTTACATGCTATTTTCAAAAACACACACAGACACAGACACACAGACACACATACAAACACATCCTACACTATTTTATCCATTTCATCTCCAAACCTCAAGTCATACTTTGCTCCTTTTTTCTGGGTATTTTCAAAGCAGATTGTATTTATTCTTCTCATAAAATTTGTATCATTTTTACTTCTCAATTATATTTGCTTTTAATAATAGGAATTTGATCATGTACTAACCCTGAATTTTATTTGTATTGGATGTATAGGGTGATCTATGTAAAAATTATCTTCAAAGAACTTCATAGTTTTATAACAGGTAGATAAATCAAAATAAATATTGAAATGTAATTTTAAAATAGAATTCAATTGCTTTGGCTGATTTTGACTGAAACAAAAAGGTTTTCTTAATTGCTAGAGCATTTGTTTTCTATTAACTGTATTTTTCTGTTTTGTTTTACCCATCTAATCAAGTGTAGACGTTCTGCTATCTAAATTTGTTCTTACAAAAACAGTGAAGCTTAATTTACTTTGAAAATGAAGGAAATAAATAGGGTCACCAGATTAATACTGCATGAACACATTAATTTATATTAAAATTTGTCATTCCTCTGAAATTCAAATACAACTTTTAATCTAATTCTGAAATCAGTAAAATATGCCATATCGACTTACAAAAAATTAAGTAAAGCTTTGGCACATGACCACTTTGTATGTTAGTAAAAAGTGAAAAATATATGCAGGCATAAAATTCAAATTACATTTTTTTAAAAATAGAATAAATAGTGTATTTGCATATATTATTGAACCTGTCTGGACATGTGTCAACTGTCCAGTGAAGTTAGTAGTGTTCTAAATTTAAACTTATTAAACTACATAATTATTATAATATTTTTAAAAGATATGTGCATCATTGTACCATTTCCTCCATTACTTTTAGAATTCTATGATTCTAATTTATAACAACATGAAATTACTTAGTTCATTAGTGCAAAAATACTAATTGAATATTTAACCATGTTTTATTTTCTCAACAAAGTAAATGCTTCATGTATTTCTTCCTGCTTCAAATAAAACGGTCCACCTTAGCAGACCCAGTTATATAGGTTAGAGATGAGGAAGGTAAACATCACTGAAGCACATTCAAGATTTTTACAGGTTGAACTCTGTCCTCATAGCAGATATCTGTAAGTCGTAACCCTCATAGTTTTTCATGAGAACTTTATGAGAAATAAGGTCTTTACAGAAGTAACTTTATTAAATGAGGTAAAAAGAATGGGCTCTTGTAATAAGCCATAATCTAGTATGACTGGGTTCTCTTCCTAAAAGGAAGTAGTGGACACAGACAAGTATATTGAGGAAAGACAATATGACGAGGCAAAGGTGAAATCAGAGGCAAAAACAGAAATTATGCTGCCACAACCCAGGAAGGTCTAGGGCATTTGAAGAAGCAAAGAAGAAACCTTGCCCAATAAGTTTCGTATTTTCATAGTGAAACAATCTATTATGCTTTATCAGTAGTATTACCATTTTGTTTCTGTTGTATAGAGTGCAAGTCTAACAGTGATTGATTTTATAATATTTGGGTAATCTTACACATATATGTTACCACTGAGAAAGTTTAATTAAACTTCCAATAGTATTTTAGGTTTTGCTTTTAAAGCAATCAGTTAATTTTGTATTTTGTATTCAGAGTTGTACCATAATAAAATGAAAGAAATTTTAGCAATAAAATAATAATAGGACAATGAAGATTCCTAATGGTAATGTCCTTTTGAACTGACTTAATATTAACTTTGTGAAATCAAAGAATATTATATCACTTATGTGTAAACAAGCAATGTTAGTTTTAAAATAAACTTTTCAATTACTTTCAAATGTTTACATAGCAATTGTCTTTATAAATTGCATTATTTCTTCCATAGCTATCATCATATCAGAAGTTTTATTTTAATACAAACTTAATCTTACTTTTGACATTCTCTGAGGGATAATAATTCAGTTTGTACAAATATTAATTATAATAACACTATATAGCATTGACAATGTGTAAAGTATTATTCCAAATGAAGTGTGTGCATGTACTTCAAGTTACCCTGTTTAGATGGTAATGTGCTGTTTTAGTACCACTCTTCAAATGAGGAAATTGTAAGTGATGTAATTCAGTTTTTCACTTTAACAGCTCAGTTCCAGAAATCATTATTTTAAAAACCAAGCTAGGATAATATATGCCTTACAGCATATATTATGTAAAATTAGTGAAAGTAATTGAGTGGGTAAAAAAATATCAAACACAAGAAAAATTACTTATCTGCAAATACTAATACATATTTAACTGATTTCAGAGACTCATGGCTTTTCTTTTTTTCTCTTTCTTTCTTTCCTTCTTTCCTCCTTCTTTCCTTCCTTCCTTCCTTCCTTCCTTCCTTCCTTCCTTCCTTCCTTCCTTCCTTTCTTTCTTTCTTTCTTTCTTTCTTTCTTTCTTTCTTTCTTTCTTTCTTTCTTCCTTTCTTCCTTTCTTTCTTTCTTTCTTTCTTCTTTCTTCTTTCGTGGTGCTGGTGGGAAATGGAACCCAGAGCCTTGTTCATGCCAGGCAAGTGCTCTACCATTGAGTTACAACCACAAGCCCAAATCATATCCTTTTAGAATAAAAAAATCACTAAGACTCTTTAATTTGTTTGTATTTTGCTTTGTCTGGATTTATTTGGGTTCAGTGTTATGAAGGAAATACTTTCATTTTCTTGCTATCTCCTCTTTCTCCTATAAGTGTCTCATGAACAACATAAATCATTCCTTTTCACTATGGAAAGTCCTTCAAAATAATTCCTCTAAATAAAGAGAATAGGAAATTAAAAACCACTCTATTTTTGTCCCATTATAAAAATCATTAATTTTTATTGTTTTTAAAATTTACAAGTTTTGCTATTTCTTAAAATATATTGGTATTTATATAATATAGTGTCTTTAAAATTATGAATGAGGATTTATTTATTTATTTATTTTGTTACTGATGAATGAGGATTTAGAATGTTCTGGTGCACAAAGAAAGTGCTTTTTCTATTTATGCTAAACAATTTAATAAAATATGTCTGGCTTAAACAACTATATATTTTTAAAATCTTTATTTTTTAGATAGTTTTTGAAAAATTTAGCAAGAAATTGGAGCATAAATAAGATAGTTTGGAACAAAAAAGTTGTCAATAGTAATCAATTTCTTAAAATTTATAAATGTCCAATGATGATATAATTATATTTGTAGTATAAATGAGAAATTAAGTTTTGGATACCTGACAGGTGACTCATTAAGTTCTGGGGTGCAGTGGCCTGGGAGCATGAAGAGGAAGGTCCAATGATTCTTATTTCTGAACTTCATCTCTCATAATAAAAAATTCACTTCATTTCATATTGAATTAATATTATCTCAAATTAGCTTCAAAATTCTTCACAAAAGGCTATCATCAAAGTAGCACTGTCTTCTGTTAGGAGGAAAAGGATTTTTTGTTAGCTTTAAATTCATATCTCTAACAATAAATTAGAAAATTTTAAATTTTATGATTGTATGTATTTAACTGTTAATGACATGGACTATATTTCAGAACTTACTGTGACAGCTTCAATTTTGCTTTTTGTCAAAACAACTTAGGATTGATCACAGAATACTTCTTCCACGTTCCAGACACAGAAAACCATTTTCATAAATTGTCTGTTCTGGCAGAGCAGCAATACTTGACATTTTTCATTTCTTAAGCTAATATAAATAAATATCAAAATTGATTTTTATAGTTTTTCCCACACAGAAATTTAAGGCTTGCCAGTGAAAAGTAGGTCACATGTATAGGTTAATGAAACTATTTCTAACTTGAGGAAATTTGTTTGAAGAAAAATAGTTTGGTTCACCACAGTCTTTTCTCTTCCTAAATTTCTCACAAGGTGAGCTTCACTCTGATTACAAGACCAAAAATTATAGCAAATGTATAAGTAATAGAGACAACTCCCATATGTACTTATTCCATGTATAACCCTTCTAACACTAATCCAGTCATTAAAAAAAAGATAAAAATGTTTTGCATGCTTCAACTCATGTACTTTCTGCCAGCCTGGAATTTAGTCACTGTACTGGTGTGAACACAGCTATTATATTTCTTTTCTTAAGACAATATTTTAAAAGTATTTCCTTATACTCTAACTCAATCTAAAACTTTGCTAAGGAAATACAATTGTGTAGGCACTGAAGTTAGTATTCTGTTTGAATATGAAGAAGAAGACCATTATACAGATAAGGGAAACATAATAAAATAAATGAAAAACATGATGTGATTAGAGAAAAAAAGTTTCTATTTGGTCCATACTATGGTTTGTGCTTGGATAGTTGTCCCCTAAAGATCCATGTGTTGGATGCTTGGTCTCCAGGATGCTGATATTGGGAAGTAGTGGAATCATTAAGAATGGAGTAAGGATCAGTAAGAACAGTAAAAGATCCCCTATCATTGAGGGTGCTGCTCTCAGAAAGGATTAAGGGAGTTCTCGGGGGAGTACTGGAAGTTTACACAGGGGGACAAAAGAGGTTGGGCCTTCCGCTCCACTTTGCAGTTCTACCATTTGCCATGGGGTCCTGACAGGCCGACACATAGGAAGTTATTGCTAGCACTTATGTGAAAGATTTAAATTACTACAAGTAGACTGCTAATTTATAGCAGAAGTTGGCACTCACTGGTAAATGTCTTAAAAGTAGGTGAGAATATAATCATAGAAAATATTACGGATTTTCCAATGGACTAGTACGAAACAACAAATTCTCTACTCTGTTTTTGACATTTCAAATAGTAAAATGAAAATACTGTGAAGTTGAAAACCCACCCTCATGCTGTAAAGTTTACTACTTCCATAGCACTGTACTAAATTTATAGCCATTAGTGGTTTTAAATATTCAATAATTCTCTGTGAATTTGAACTCAGCAAAGATACAGAAGAACAGAGTTAACCCAACCAATATTAGCAGGTTAGAAGTAGAGATTCAATGGGGTTGACTAATGGGAAGAAAATCTGTCAGTAGGTAATTTGATGAAATTGAAGTTTTTTGGTATCCAGAGTGGCAATAAATACAAGACCCTGCTGCTCTCTGTAGTTCTCTACATGCTTAGCTTCAGAACTTAAAGAAAACAGGTATTTGGGAGGTATCTATGTTACAATGCAAAAAAACTGAACTACCTTATGAATTTCCTTCATTTGCATAGAAATTTCATATCTATTCTTGTTTCAAATTAATGCTATGATTGAATGACAAATGACTTTGTATTATTCATGACATAAATATTTTATACAGAAATGTTTGTATGATGTTATAACTTGCTATAGAAGAAATGGTTCAAACAAATACATATTAAAATACATTTCATAGGTTTTCAAATTGACAACTTGATTAATGTATGTCTATCACTGTGAATGGCAACATAAATGCCATGCCAGAAGTTTTGCAATTATTATGATCCTTCTTAGAAGAATTAAAATTAAAGAGAAGACTGGCTGAAAACTTTCTTACAGAGGAACTTTATAAGATACATCTTATCAGACCCATCTATTTCATCTATTGGGGTTTTTTTTTTTAATTTGTTCCTTTTAGTTACACATGATGGTAGAATATATTTTGCCATACTATATATACATGGAATATGTCTTATTCTACTCAGAAATTTGCATCTGTTTTGTTAATTATGGCTTTATACAATGGAATAAGCAGGACAATCTAGCAACCCATTTCCATCAAACCAAATTGGTCACAAGAGACCAAGTTCCCAAACAAAACTCAAGTGGATTTATGGTAAGGTTAGTATGAAATAGTTCTCTACATGTTTAAAATTAGCTGTTTTTGAAACATCCAAGTAAAATTGATAGTATTTTTATGTATCACAGAAAAATGATTGAAAATACATTAGTATGAAGATGAAATATGATTTTACTTATACCATCTTCTAATAATGACTTAAAATTCCCATAGGCAACAAAAAATAGTTTTAAAAACTCAGTTTGTCATCAATGTTATATAATTTCGCTTTCATTTTTCTAAGTTCAATTCAGTTTTGAGAATGGACAGTGAGTTCTGATGTGTTGATAGAATAATCATATAGCACAAAGTAAAATTTATTAAAACTATTAGAATTATAACAGTAGTAGAATTATTACTAATATTAGCAGTAAAAACTAATGAGTTTTGCTTTTACATAATTTTCAAAGCATTTAATATAAGTATAATATTCAAGGTGGATGACCTTTATATTATTTCCTTATTGAAACAGGCACCTCTAAGATTAAGTAGGTAACAGAAAACCAATATGTAAGTAGTGGTAGTTAATATTTTATTTAATTTTTCCAGCTGAGTTTTCCATATTCCTTCCAAAAAACAAAGTGAATTCAGCAAAATTCAGGTTCACAAGTTATGTATAGGTCTGAATATTACCCAAAATACTTTTAATCTAGTTGTCATAGCATAATCTAAGCAACATAAAACCAGTCTAATATAATAACAATACTATAGGCTTTTCCTCTAATTAATATATGAATTTAAGAAGGTAAAATGTTGCCCCTGAACTAATTTTTACTCCATATTACTTTATGACAAATGTTCTATAATGTATTCATGTGTTCTCTGAAACTGTGCAAACATAAGAGTGTTATTTTTGTTTTTCAATTATTATTTTTCTTTTGGTAAACAGAATATCACAAGGTTTTATAAAAAATTGAAGCAACTATGGGCCACATATTTATTTCAAAGTAAATCGTCACTCATCCATGAATTGCTTAATTGCATAAAAATACATTGGGGATTTTTTGGTCTTCAGTTTTTCTTTCTTTTTTTTGGGGGGGGGGAGGATGGTGTTTTTTTGGGAGGATGGTTTTGTTTTGTTTTGTGTGGTACCAGGGATTGAACTCAAGGGCAATTAACCACTGAGACATATACCCAGCTCTTTTTACATTTAAAAAAAAATTGGGGGGAAAGATCTAAGTTGCTAATAGCATAGCTGAATTGCTGAGGCTGGCTTCAAAACTGTGATCCTTCTGCCCCAGCCGTCTGAGCTGCTGGGTTACAGGCATGTGCCACATGCCTAGTCCTTCTGTATATTCTTAAGTGCTACTGATTTTATTTTATTTTGCTGACAGAGTCAGCATATTAGAGATATTACATGTATCTACATGTTCTTTTGATGGGAGGACAGAGCTGAACATGTAATAAAACAAAAATCAATATAGTATGTAAATAAATATGTATTATATAACCTTGATTTTCACAAAATCTACAAATGCATCTTAAAAATATTTTTACATCATAGATATAAATTGATATATCACCAAAAAAATATTTTTAAATTACTGGGGATTTAACTCAGAGGCACTTACCACTGAGCCATGTCCCCAACCCTTTTTATTATTATTATTTTTATTTTGAGACAGGGTTCACTAAGTTGCTTAGGGCCTCATTAAGTTGCTGAGGTTGGCCTCAAACTTGCCATCCTCCTGCCTTGGCCTCCTGAGCCACTGTGAATATAGATGTGCTCCACTATGCTCGCCTAGTTTCACCAAATTTGATATGCTTTGGGTCATTGTAGCTCCCAGAATTGTGTTAATAATATCAATTTGGAGAAATCTCTTCTGTAAAAGATTATAACTAAATTTTTAATAGAATTCATAAGCAATATTGACATTCATATTAATTTTAATGTAATATCTAGATACATAATGAAATAAGCTATTTTCCTTCAGAATTGTAATACTGGGACAACATAAATCACAATATTTATAAAGCAGTGCGCTGCTTTATATATTGACATATTCTTTCAGTTGAGACTATATGTTTATCCAAGATATACAAATTACACTTTCTTCAAATTTTAGGTTATGCAAATTTTATTCTTTTTTCCCATCTCTCTGGTTGCAAACAAGATAGAGTCACACCATTCTTGTCTTCATACATGCACCTAAGGTAGTGATGTCCATCTCATTCAACCATGTTTGCTACTTTCATTCCGCCTCCTCTCCCCTATCTTCCCCCTGTCCCATCTAAGTTTCTCCATCTCTTCCATGCTCCCCACCTCCAGCCCCCTTATGTATCAGCATACACTAATCAGAGAGAACACTGTGCCTTTGGTTTTTTGGGATTGGCTTATTCACTTAGCATAATGTTCTCCAATTCCATCCATTTACCTGCAAATGCTGCAATTTTATTCTCTTTAATTGATGAGTAATATTTCATTGTGTTTATATACCACAGTTTCTTTATCCATTCATTTATTGAAGGGCATCTAGGTTGCTTCCACAGTTTAGCAATTGTGAATTGTGCTGCTATAAACTTTGAAGAGTCTGCATTACTGTAGGATGCTGTTTTTAAGTCTTCAGGGTATAAGTCGAGGAGTGGGATAGCTGGGTCAAATGGTTGTACCATTCCAAGTTTTTTAAAGGAATTTCCATACTGCTTTCCAGATAGGTTGCACCAATTTGCAGTCCCAGCAGGAATGTTTGAGTATGCCTTTTTAACCACATCCTCACCAGCACTTATTGTTGCTGGTGTTTTGGATAGCTGCCATTCTGACTGGGGTGAGATGAAATCTTAGAGTAGTTTTGATTTGCATTTCTCTGCTTGCTAAAGAAGTTAAATATTTCTTTATATATTTGTTTATTGACTGCATACCTTCTTCTGAGAAGTTTCTATTTAGCTCCTGAGCCCATTTATAGATTGTGTTGTATGTTTTTTGAGTTCTTTATATATCCTGGGGATCAGTGATCTATCTGATGTGCATGTGGCAAAAATTGACTCCCAGCATGTAGGCTGTCTGTCCATATCACTGATTGTTTCTTTTGCTGAGAAGAAGATTTTTAGTTTAAATTCATTCCATTTATTGGTTCTTGCTTTTATTTGTTGCACTTTAGGAGTCTTTTCAAGGAAGTTGGGGCCTCATCCAACATGATGAAGATTTGGGCCTACTTTCTCCTCAATTAGATGCAGGATCTCTGGTCTAATTCATAGGTCTTTGATCCACTTTGAGTAGAGTTTTGTGCATGGTGAGAGGTGTTTAGTTTCATTTTTCTGCATATGGATTTCCAGTTTTCCCAGCATCATTTGTTGAGGAGGCTATCTTTTCTCCAATGTATGTTTCTGACACCTTTGTTTAGTATGAGATAACTGTATTTATGTGGATAAATCTCTATGTCTTCTATTCTGTAACATTGGTCTACATGTCTATGTTGGTGCCAGTATCAAGCCATTTTTGTTACTATAGCTTTGTAGTATAGTTTAAGGTCTGGTATTGTGATACCTCCTGCTTCACTCTTCTTACTGAGAATTGCTTTGGCTATTCTAGGTCTCTTATTTTTCCAAAAAAATTCATAATTGCCTTTTCTACTTCTATAAGAAATGACTTTAGGATTTTAATTGGGATTGCATTGAATCTGTATAGTGCTTTGAGTAGAATGGCCATTTTAATAATATTGATTCTGCCTATCCAAGAGCATGGGAGATCTCTCAATCTTCTAAGACCTTCTTCAATCTCTTTCTTTAGTGTCTTGTAGTTTTCATTGTAGAGGTCTTTCCCTGCTCTTGTTAGATTGATTCCCAAGTTTGTTTGTTTGTTTTTGATGCTATTGTGAATGAAGTAGTTTTACTGATTTCTCTTTCAGAGAACTCATTGCTGATGTATAAAAATGCATTTGATTTATAGGTGTTGATTTTATATCTTGCAACTTTGCTGAATTCATTTATTAATTCTAGAAGTTTTCTGTTAGAATTTTTTGAATCCCCCAAGTATAATATCATGTCATCTGCAAATAATGATAGTTTGAGTTCTTCTTCTCCTATTCATATCCCTTTAATTTCTTTCATCTCTCTAATTGCTCTGGCTAGAGTTTCAAGGACTATATTGAATAAGAGTGGTGAGAGAGGGCATCCCTGTCTTGTCCCTGTTTTTAGAGGGAATGCTTCCAATTTTTCTCCATTTACGATGATGTTGGCCTTAAGTTTAGCATAGATTGCTTTAACAATGTTGAGGTATGTGCCTACAATCTCTAGTTTTTCTAGTGTTTTAAACATGAAAGGATACTGTATTTTCTCAAACGCTTTCTCTGCATCAATTGATATAATCATGTGATTCTTATCTTTAAGGCTATTGATGTGATGGATTACATTTATTGATTTCTGTATGTTGAACCAAACTTGCATCTCTGGAATGAACACCACTCGATCATGGTGCACTATTTTTTTGATGTTTTTGTATATGATTTGCCAAAATTTTATTGAGAATTTTTGCATGTAAATTCATCAGGGATATTGGTCTGAAATTTTCCTTTTTTGGTGTGTCTCTGTCTGATTTTGGTATCAGGGTTATACTAGCCTCATAGAATGAGTTTGGAAGGGTTCTCTTCCTTTCTATTTCATGGAATAAGTTGAAGAATATTGGAGTTAATTCTTCTTTGTAGGTCATGTAGAACTCGGATGAGAATCCGTCTAATCTAGGATTTTTCTTGGTTATGAGGCTCTTGGTGGCATCTTCTATTTCCTTGCTTGTAATTGATCTGTTTAAGTCATGAATGTCCTTCTGGTTTAGTTTGGGTAGGTCATATGTCTCTAGAAATTTGTCAGTGTCCTCAGGGTTTTCTATTTTACTGGAGCATAGATTTTCAAAATAATTTCTAATTATCCTATTTCACCAGGATCTTTCATGACATTTCCTTTTTTATCACAAATTTTAGTAACCTGAATTTTCTCTCTCCTTTTTGTTAGAGTGGCTAAGGGTTTGTCAATTTTGTTTATTTTTTCAAAGAACCAGCTTTTTGTTTTGTCAATTTTTTGTATTGCTTCATTTGTTTTAATTTCATTAATTTCAGCCCTGATTCTAATTATTTCCTGTATTCTACTTCTTCTGGTGTTAGTTTGTTCCTCTTTTTTCTAGGGTTTTGAGATGTCATATCAAGCCATTGATTTGTTGACTTTTACTTCTTTGAATATATTAGCTTAATACAATGAACTTTCCTCTTAGCACTGCCTAGTGTCCCAGAGATTTTGGTATGTTGTATCAGAGTTCTCATTTACCTCTAAGAATTTTTTTTATCTCCTCTCTGATGTCTTTTGTTAACCATGTATCATTCAATAGCATATTGCTGAGTCTCCAGGTGTTGGAGTAGCTTATTTTTTTTTAAAGTGCTATTAATTTCTAATTTAATTCTATTATGGTCAGATAGAATGCAGGGTTGTAACTCTATTTTTTTTTTTTTTTTTTTTTTTTTTTTTTTTTTTGTATTTACTAAGACTAGCTTTGTGGCATAGCATATGATCTATTTTGGAGAATGATCCGTGTGCTGCTGAGAAAAAAGTGTATTTGCTTGTCGAAGGATGGAATATTCTATATATGTCTGTTAAGTCTAGATTATTGATTCTTCTATTGAGTTTTGTAGATTCTTTGTTTAGTTTTTGTTTGGAAATCTATCAAGTGGTCAGAGAGGTGTGTTAAAGTCACCCAGTACTATTGTGTTGTGGTCTATTTGATTCTTGAAGTTGAGAAGGGTTTTTTTTTTTGTTTTGTTTTGTTTTTTTTTTGACATACATGGCTACCCCATTGTTTGAGGCATAGATATTTAAGATTGTTATGTCTTGTCAATGTATAATTCCCTTAAGCAGTATGAAATGACCTTATTTATCCCTTTCACTAATTTGGTTTGAAGTCCACTTTATCTGTTATGAGGATGGAAACTCTTGCTTATTTACACAGCCCATGTGAGTGATAGATTTTTTTTCCATCCTTTCACCTTCAATCTGTGAGTGTCTCTTTCTATGAGATGCGTCTCTTGGAGGTAGTATATTATTGGTTCTTTTTTAATCCAATCTGCCAGTCTTTGTCTTTAATTGCTGAGTTTAGGCCATTGACATTCAGTGTTATTATTGAGACATGGTTTGTATTCCCAGACATTTTGGTTTATTCTTAGTTTTTAACTTGATTGGATTTCTCCTTTGATTGGCCTTTCTTTTAGTGTAGTTCTTCCCTTTGCAGGCTTTCATTGATTTTTTTTTATTTTCTCCTCATGGAATATTTTGTCAAGAATGTTCTGTAGTGCAGATTTTGTTGCTGTAAATTCTTTTAATTGTTGTTTTTCTTGGAAGGTTTTTATTTCATCATCAAATCTAAAACAGTTTTGCTGGATATGATTCTTGGTTGCTATCCATTGTCTTTAAAATCTTTGTATGTGCTTTTCCAAGCTCTTCTAGCTTTAAGCATCTTGGTTGAAAATTCTGCAGAGATCCTAATTGGTTTCCCCCTATATGTAACCTGATTCTCTTGTGGATTCTAAGATTCTCTCCTTATTCTGAATGCTAGGCATTTTCATTATGATGTGCTTTGGTGTAGATCTGTTGTGATTTTGTACATTTGGTGTCCTGTAAGCCTCTTGTATTTGATTATCCAATTTGTGCTTCATGTTTGGAAAATATTCTGATATAATTCCATTGAATAGATTGCTCATTCCTTTGGTTTGGAATTCTATGCCTTCCTCTATCCCAATAATTCTTAAATTTGGTCTTTTTATGTTATCCCATAATTCTTGGATGTTCTGTTCATGTTTTCTTAGCATCCTCACTATGTACTCAACTCTATTTTCAAGATTAAATATTTTGTCTTCATTGTCTGAGGTTCTATCTTCCAAGTGATCTAATTTGTTGGTGATGCTTTCTAGTGAGTTTTTAATTTGGTTTATTGTTTCTTTGATTTCAAGGATTTCTGTTTGGTTCTTTTTCAGAATCTCTATCTCCTTATTGAAGTAAACTTTTGCTTCCTGTATTTGCTCATGCAATTCTTTATCAAAATGATCTTTTGCTGACTGAGCTTGCTCTCTTATATAATTTTTTAAGTCACGGAACATTTTAATTATGTACATCCTGAACTCCTTCTCTGACATTTCTTCTGCTGTGCTGACCATGGATTCTAATAATGTAGTATCTTGGTTTGTTTGAGGCACTTTCTTCCCTTGTTTTTTCATGTTGTGTGTCTTTCCTTCTAGCTCTGCAGATCCAAGGTGTTACAATTTTTATCTTATAGGCTTATAGTTTTCCTACAGGGTTCCAATACCTCTCCTTTAGGGGGGAGACCCATATTGATAGATCTCAATATAAACAATATATAGTTTCAATCCAAGTAGTTCCTAATAGCTCATAAATACATTTATGGCTTGGTCACAGTATATAGAAATTATGGGTTAAATTAGCATCTACTGTATAAATAATAGGTTTGCACAAGGGTCTACAGTTTCTGCTGGTGCTCTAGAGAGAACTGAGGGTGGGGTGTATGATGGGATGTTAGGGCAGAAGGAAGTGAAGATATAGTTATTAGATTCTAGAAAGCATGAAAGAGAAATTCAAAAGAAGTTGGCTATTAGTAGAAAGGAGAGAAATAGATTTGGGGAAGACCAGTAAGAAGGAAGAAAATAGAGTATAACTAACAAAGGGACATAAAAATTAAGAAAAATAAAACATGTACAGGTGGAAGTTATGAGACTATATAATACAACTGTAGTATACTAATCAGATATCCCAGTCTACCATAACCTAATGCATAAAAAATCTTGGTTTCACAAATGTTGGGGACATGAGAGCAGGAAAAGAGTGTGAGAGAGAAAAGAAGATAAAGGAAGAAAAGAGAAGAGAATAAAAAACAAAATCAAAAAAAGGAATATCAGGAAAAAAATAAGAAAATAAAAAGTCTCAATGTAAATAAACAAGATTGCTTCCCTTCTGCTCCAATAGGTGGAGTTGTCTGTTGTTTACTGGTATCTGCCCACTCATGTGAAAAATGATGCATCCAAAGTCTCACAAAGAAGCCATCTGCCTCAGAGATAGGGTGAAGGGCCAGACTGGCCAGTGGTGTTGGATGCAGCTCTGTGGTGAAGCAAGAGTTTATCTCCAGGTCCTGTCCCATGACAAGCAAATAGGGAGGTTCTACCCTGGTAGATGGAGATCCACACAAGAACAGCAACCAGGAGTCCCGCGTGGGTAGGCGACCCAAGGTCCTTAGGAGTGTGTGGGCACTGGAGCCAGGGATCCTGTGCAGGAGCAGGCTTTGCATGGGATCCAATTCCCACACTGGAGTCCATGGCTGGGGTTCTCCACCTCGTAAGGCTGGGGTCCTGTGCAAACGCTGGGGCTCAGCTACCCTGTGGGCATGCCGGTGGAGTTTCTACATGGAGGCAGCTGTCTGGTGTCCTGCAGAAACTCACTGAGAAACAATGTTTCCACTACTTTAAATGCTGGTCCTGGACAGACTTGGAACAACATGTCTATCTAGGCCGCCATCTTTGAAACACTTCCATTTTATTCTTATTAGTACTCTTATTAAAGTTTCAATCAATGGTTATAATTATAGAATTTTTTTCAATCTTCACATTAGTCAAAATCATGCTTTTACAAGTGAAAAATCAATTCCATGATATAAGATTCAAGTTGTTTCCTTTGTTTAGTGTTTCCAATAATGTATAACAAAAATCTCACTTTAAATGATGTTGTTTCCTTTAAAGTGTACTTGACCTTAACATCACTAACTGCTAATTTTTTTTGGTATTTAATACTATGTATTTTTATTATTCACCAAATAATCTCTCTTGTGTTTCATATCTTTGAGAAAACTCACTTATTTTATCATATTTTACCGATTTTACATGTTTGATATTCAAGCATCAAATTCTAAAGTCATTTCTACAAGAACCAGGAAATTTCTATTGTTTTATAAATGACAAATGTCTGCTACATGATAATTTTCATTATGATTGGCTAAAAGTTAGACATTGATTACAACATTTTTAAAAGAAGCATGCCAATGTTCTTTACTGATATTACTTTTTTGAATAACATTGTGTAGTTTGACCTTTTTTTCCTATAGTAATTGCTTTATGGTGAAAACTTCACTTTCATCCTAAGTTGTTAAAAATCAATCTAAAATACTTTTCTAAATATTTTAATTTTTGTTGTTTCCTGAGCTCAAACTTCATAATTTCCATATCTATCAACTTTAATTTTTACTTACTTCAAATGACCTATATATTTTAAAAATTAAATACAATTTTATTTGTTTGTAAGAAAAATAATGTACTTTCTTTAAAATAAAATACTGATTCAATATTTAATAATTTTTGAGGTTTAGAGTCCTTTTCTGATCTTTTAATTGCTTCTTTTCTATCTACATGTAACATCAGGATTTATTCTGACATAATTATAAAAGTATGAAATACATTTTTTTCTAATTCTGTCCTTAGTACTTCTCATTTCCCTTCCCTCATCCCTCCCCTGTTCCCTTCCCTTTGCTTTACTGATCTTTCTGCTGTTTCCTTTTGCTTTCATTAATCTCTCTATCTTGATGTCAAAACAAGTATGCCCACTGTATTTTGGTCCAATAAAAATATCTACAAGCCAGGCACAATGTCACATGCTTGTAATCCCAGCACTTTGAGAGGCTGAGACAGGAGAATTGCAAGTTCAAAGCCAGCCTCAGCAATGGTGAGGTGCTAAGCAACTCAGTGATACCCTGTCTCTAAATAAAACACAAAATAAGGCTGGGGATGTGGCTTAGTGGTTGACTACCCCTGAATTCATTTCCTGGTCCAAACAAAACAAAACAAAAAACTACAAAAAAGTACTAGGAAATATAAATTTCTAAAAATTCAATGAAATGTAAAACCCTGCAAGAAGTTCACAACAAAGACTTTGACTTATATCTATAATTTAATCACATTTCTTCTCCTCTATCTATAAGTGATGCTTAAAATCTTTGCACACCTGTATCTAGGCATTTAAAAAGAAACTATTAACATGGACAGTAGAGAAAGAAAATATCAATAGTGAACAATTAGTATATTCTGTCAGCTTGAGGGCCTAATTGCTTAAAAGCTTATTTTTAAAAACAGAACAAAGTAGTAACATTAATTCCATGTATTTTTATATGCATTCAGATTTCTTTTATCTATTTAATCTATTCCTTCAAATTGCCATATATAAAAAATATCTTAGCATTTTAGTATATCCTATAACTCCTGAGATGTATATTCTGAACTGGGAAGCAATATCCTTTCAATCATCTATAATTTTCAAAGATTTTTATGTAGGATTTATGTATTTTATAATGCACATATTTATATGCTTATCCATATGGATATATATACACACGCAAATATAAATCTCCAATACAATTTTATAGGTAATATCCTTTTCAAATTTTTTAAGAGTTATATAATAAAAGATTTAGGAATTATAAAATGAGTATGTAATATTCAGTATTTACTTAGTGGTAACGTGTGTGTGTGTGTGTGTGTGTGTGTGTTGCATTTTAAGATTTATTTGCAATGATCATATCCTGTTGAGCATTTTACTTTATGCCTTTTGTCTTCTCCAAATCACTTGGTATGATTTGTTTCTCATTTCTAATTTTGTTCTTATTTGTACTTTTGCAGTTGTGTTAATTGGATTGTTAAATGCTTATCTATATTATTTCACTAGCAAACATGCTAGTTTATTTACTAATCAAAACTATCTGCTTGAGACTCTCATATTTACCACTGTTCTGTTGTTTGGGTATTGAAATATGAATTGTACACAAGAGTTTTGGGTTAAGAATCTGTGACATCATAATACTGTGGAATATATATCCATGAATGCTAGCATGGTGTCTCAGTCAATACAAATATGCCTTTTTTCACTCTTAGAGAAATAATAGATGTAGGATCCACCTAAAATTGAACTTTTGGCAACAATGTAAATAATAGATAAGTGTGGAAACACACAACAGATGATACTGTGAGAATATGAACGTCTCCTGTTTTGAGCATTTGGATAGATTTACATCC